>JAJEJO010005213.1:23743-189076 GCA_020662805.1 Glaucomys volans
TTTTCATTGTAGAAGTTTTTTACTTCCTTGGTTAGATTTATTCCTAGGGTTGTTTTGTTTTGTTTTGTTTTGTTTTGTTTTGTTTTGTTTTGTTGAGGCTATTGTGAATGGAACTGTTTTCCTGATTTCTTTCTCAGTAGATTCATTGCTGGTATATAGAAAATCTATTGATTTTTCTATGTTGATTTTGTAAACTGATACTTTACTGAATTTGTTAGCTCTGGCATCTTTTAGTGGAGTTTTTTTTAATCTTCTAAGGACAAGATTATATCATCTGCAAACAGTGGTAATTTGGCTTCTTCCATTTTATTCTTATCCTCTTTATTTCTTTCTCTTGCCTAATTGCTCTGGCTAGGATTTCTAGCACTAAGTTAAATAGGAGTAGTGACAGTGGACATCCTTGTCTTGTTCCAGATTTTAAAGGAAATATTTTCAGTTTTTCCCCATTTACTATGAAGTTAGCCATGGGTTTTTTTATAGATAGCCTTTATGATGCTCAGATAGGTTTCTTCCCTCAGTAGAGCCCATCTTAATAATGTTTTTCACCAGATGGAAGCAAAATAAGAGAATGATAGTATTTTTGCAAAGTCAAAATTATTCCTTTTAAAGGATACTTCTTTATACTATGACAATATTCATCTTCTGTAATCATTTGGGGAGCAGTAGTCCATGTTTTATGAAATAATGACAATGTATATGGTGATGGTAATTGAGCTCCTTTTAATATATACTGATATGAAGTTTTTACAACTTTAAATCACTTTATATGAGTACTCAAAACTTTTACTACAGTTTTTAGTCAATTAAAACCCGAGTCTGGAAAACTCAGCATTATTCTATATGGCAAAATCTTCTTCATACATGACCATCATGAACTTTTCTTTCTTTCTAAGTAAATAAAAATGATCAATAATTCTAAAACTTTATATCTATAATATACTCTCATTCTCTCCCTGAAAACAAATGTTCATTGGAATTGAACATGAGAAAAACAATCCATTGGTTGAATTCCTTTATCATCAAAATTTTGTTCAGTTAGAAGGGTGGATTTTTTTTCTTTGATTTTATAAGTAATGCTATTAATTGTAGGAAATTTGGAAAATGAAAAAAGACAAAAACTAGAAAATAAAAATTTTCTATAATCCTAACATTTAGATTGTAGCCACTGTTGATACTTTGGTGTATTTCTTTTGTTTTGGGGTGAGTGGGGTTTTTTTGTTGCTGTTTGGTTCTTTTTTGTTTTGTTTCTTGCAGTGTTAGGGATAGAACTCAGGGCCTCATGTGTGCTAAACAAGTGTTCAACCACTGAGCTACACTCCCAGCCCCATCCTCTAATATTTTAAGTGCATTATAGATGGACAAACGTATTTTATTTCTCACAAAATGGGGATTATATGGTTATTTCTTTAGTAACAAAAAGGCTCTTATACCTAAAAAATTAGCTACCCTATTACTCATAATCTCAAATTGTGGTTGCTCATTAGAGATATGCAAATGAAACTATATATGTTATAAAGATTGGAGTGATGATAAAGGTAGACAAGCTAGGGGGAAACTATAGATGTCTCAGTGTCTGAGCAGTTTCCTTCAAATTAAAACAGAGAAAAATAGACATTAAAGACAGATTTTCTTAAAGTCAAAGGATTATAATAAATGAAGAAAAAGGGACATAGATGAGAAATACTTGTGGATTTTTTCATATAATTCTTATGAAAATGAAAAGGAATAATAAAATTTAACATGTTTTTTCATGGTAAACACAATGGTGATCACCATTTTTTAACTTTAAAACCAAATTATGCTTCAACTTGAAATAGGACCAGTTCTATGAGTAAGAGAATTAGGGCTAGTTTTGCTTTTAGGGACACTTATAAGAGATTTAGCTTCCTTTATTAGTTTTCCACAGTGCTTGGAATTCAGGCCCTTGATTTTGGTAACAAGGACTTCAGGTTTGCAATTGATAAAAAAAAAAAACTCTCCAAACATTAAGAGGGGAAAAAAGAGACACACACATTATGATAAAATAAGACGAGTGGACTGCTAAATGCTAGAATGTGAGTGAAATCTATACAAGCTTCAAGGAATAAAACTACATCAGAAAAATCAACACTACTTTCCTCTAATAAAGTATTGCCTAAAGATAGATGCCTGGCACCCATGGGAAAAAACTACTATAAGAGACTTACATTCACAGCTCAAAGTATGAGAAGAGCAATATACTTCTGAAAATGATCCACTCCATCATAGAAAGACTCTTCAAGGAAAACATGTATATAAAATAGGAGCAGAAATCTAAAAGGAACAAATAGGTGGAAACGAAAAATTCAAAAGAATGATACAAAAAGAGATTCCATGGTGGAAAAGAGAGAAACAGGAGTAAAATTAAATCCATATTGGATGTAGTTGATACCATAGAAAATAAATAGATGATATGCGAGTCACACTTGAAGCCCAGTGTGGTGATGTGGAAGAAAATGAAATGTGGAGATCAGATTACAGAAAAGCCAACAGAGATCATTAGTGAACACGAAAACAAATGGAATGGAAATGACAATTGAAAATATATTCTAGAAGATCATTTTATGATGTTGACTAAGAAACCATGTAGATAAAGACAGAAGAGATTTAATGAAAGTATACTCAATTTCCTGAAATGGAAATCTCCTTTACATTTACTCCATACAATCAACACAACATAGGTTTCAATGGCAGAGTCATGTATCCACGATGAATTGTGATTGGTGTAAGTGAAACTGGAGGTGGAAGAAGTGAGAATTGTGTATAATACATAGCCCATTCCATCAGCCCAGGAACCCACAGTGAAAAGAGAATGTAGTGAATGTGAAGTTATCTATTAGGGATCATGGTGAAAAGAAGGCTGTGAACAATTGGATGCAAAAGTGCTTGTTGTGATTCCTATTGAATTTATGATTAATAGCATGATTAACCATATGTGTACCTTTCAAAATAGTGGGGAAGCAAAAGAATAATAGACTATATAGCAAATGACAAGAAGAAGAAAGAAAAGAAAAAGAAAACTAAGTAAAAGAGTAAAATAAAATATATTGAATATGGCAATGGATACAGTTTGATTAAGCTCTCTGTTAAAAATAAGATTCTCACTCAGAATCAGATCAGAGCATAAAATTCAACCATGCTGCTTACTTTTTTTTATATTTTTTTAGTTGTAGATGGACACAGCATCTTTCTTCCTTCTTTTTTTTTTTTTGGAACCAGGGATTGAACTCAGGGGCACTCGGCCACTGAGCCACATCCCCAGTCCTATTTTGTATTTTACTTAAAGACAGGGTCTCACTGAGTTGCTTAGGCCCTCGCGAAGTTGCTGAGGCTGGCTTTGAACTCGCGATCCTCCTGCCTTCAGTCTCCCAAGTGCTGGGATTACAGGTGTGCGCCACCACACCCGGCCTTTCTTTCTTTCTAATCTGAGGATCTAACCCAGTGCCTCACACATGCAAGGAAAGTGCTCTACCACTGAGCCACCACCCCAGCTCTCAACCATGCTGCTTATAAGCAACCACTGCTTATGAGGTTTTGGAAGAGTTCAAAGTAAAAGGCTCAGCAAAGGTGTATCAAGCTATTGCCTATAAAAGCAAAGCATGTGACACTACATGTTATGTTATAATAACATGATAAAATAGAGATATAGCTGAAATTTGTTTAATACTAAGAACATGTAATATTTAATGCTCATGATAACTACAATTTGTTAGATAGCATCAAATTTCAGCCCAAAAACAATCATCAGGACAAATAAAATTAATATATAGGAGATAATTTCAAATGAACATTTATGTATCAGCTAGTAATATTGAATCAACATATAAAGTAAAATTATAAATACAAAAAGAAAATAGTATCACACAAATTTAATACCTTTTTCTTAGTTTTCTGAGGGAAGAAAAGTACATTTTGATGAAAATCCAAAGTAGAAATGGTCATGAATGTCAAATTCAGTCAGCTTAAAAGGTTGACCCTTGAGGAACAAGTTTCTCCCAGTTAGCATCTTCTCTAGAGTGGCCCTGAGAGAAAAAGCCATTTTAAATATAAACTTATTAGTGTGATTTGCATTTTAGACCAGCCCAGAGACCACTTTGAAGTGTCACTCTAGGTAATCTGTAAGTCAGCTTTGGGACTCACAGTTTTAGAGATAGTTCTGTGTCCTGTCCTCATGCTCACAGTTGACTTAGGGGTCATTTAAGCTCTAATCTTCCTTCCATTATTTATGAACCATTAGCAATCCCTTCAGTTTCATTTCTCTTAGAAGTTGAGCGGTATTAATTCTTGTACCACAGTTGAGATAGTTTTCATATTTTTGTTCAATGGAAAATGTCCAGGGGCACTGTGAGGGTTGCTTCATAAATGTCAACAGTCTTCAGAGAAATGGTTTTATTTGTTCTGATTGGAATGATTTTTGCACTTCTTGCTTTGGGAGTTCTAATTTTCTAAGTAAGTTTTGCAGTTACGTAAATCAATTAAAAATTCTTTACCAATGGAATTTTTGATAGGATGAAAATAGTCTTATAATTTTTTTCCAATAGCTTAAATAATGCAAATCTTTGTAAAAATTCAAATGATAATGAAAAGCCTAAGAAGAAAGACAAAAAAATCCCCTGAAATTCCACCACAAGATAACTACCATTAACATTTTGATCACCATCTTTTTGTACTTTTATTGCATAAACATTCATATATCATTTTCCACAAAGTAGATCATATCATACATACTGCTTTTTATTACAAACTTCCTTTCTCCCCTCTTCTTTCCTTACTTCTATCCACACATAACCCTTGAAAACATCAGTGTTAGCAACAAAATGTGTACCCCTTCATGTCTATACTTATGTCTATGATTACTTAAATCAAGTGGAAAATATATGATTTATCCCCATGTATATGTTTATGAAATTTTTAAAATGATGAAATCAAGATTTTGTCATTTAACAAAGGAAATTATATTTTTCATTTCTCTGCTTTCCAAATTTTACATCACTGAAGACCCTTCATTTTCAAGACAGAAAATGGTCCAGTGTGTAGAGGTGCTACAACTTATTGAACCATTTGTTAAGGAAGCAATCTCTATACCCCTGATTGTTCTTCACCATAAACAGTATTGCAGGACAAAATCTTGTACATATATCATTATGGACTCTTCTATTTTTGTGGGATACATTCCTAGAAATGGACTTCCAGTCAAAAGTATAAGCACTTTAAATTTTAATAGATATAAGATTTCTTTCCTAAGAGATTGTAAAATTCACATTTCCAACAGCAAAATGTATGAAGATTCTCTTCCCCATATCTTCCTTAACAATAGATATTATTATTCTTTTTCACTTATTCCAGTGTGATTTTGGGGAAATATTTCTCTTTTACTTTAAATCTGATTTTTTTCTGACTATGTGTAAGGCTGAGTATCCTTTCCCAAATTTGGATGTACTTTTTTATGATTTTTACTATTCACTTCCTTATGCTGGGTTTTCTCAAAAATTTCCAAGGGTTCTTTATGTATATTATTAATTACTTTAAAAATATCTTTCATATAGAATAATTCTTTCCTATGAGCTACTAATATTTTCCTTGGTCTGTTGTAAGTCTTTTGATTTAATAACATTATTTTCCTTACAAAAACAGACATCTAAATGTAATGAAGACTCTTTTGTATAGTTTCTGGAAGTCTTATCTTGGTTTAAAAGGTTTCTCCAGACCTTAGATTATTCACATATTTTCCTGAATTTTATTCTAATATTTTTTAAAGCTAATCTGTTGATCTAAATGGAATTCTTTATATAGAGGCCTAACTTTTTCTTGTAGATTGATAGACAATTACACAAAGAGATTTTTTTTAAATAAGCATTTCTTTCCCACTGAACTGAAATAGCACCTTTGGGTCTGTCTACTCTCTCTATTATGCTTTTAAATCTAGTTATACAATACTACTAATCACATCATATACTTCAGTGTCATTTACAGCAAGTCCTCCTTGCCTCAGCATTGAGACAGTGAACTCCATAGCTGATTGATTAAAAGGAATTCACTCTAGAGACAAACTGAATCCTGGCTTAAAGCTGTTTCACATCTCTCTATCTCACTTATTTTTAGAATCTGAATGACAACATTTGTCACAAACAGCTGTGAAGGTTAGATGAAGCAAAACAGAGCACGTAGAAAATTCCTGGACATATTCCAAGCATTGAAAAATTAGTCTTTGTAATTTTCTTAGCTATTCTCAGACATTTTTTCTTCAGTGTAAACTTTAAGATCTCTCCATTGAATCATTCCTTCCACCCCAAACCCTCCAAAAGCAACTACTGGGAACCTAACTTTACTTGCACTAAATATGCACACTCATTTCAAGACAACATATTCATGACTCTAAGTCTCACGTTCTAGAATTCATTGTTTTCAATTTATGCCTTCTCAGACCTTGTTTTAAATTTTCACTATAACCCTAGTTTAATTCACATAAGACCTGTATCTTTCTTGTTATACTTATTCTCAAGCTTTAAAGTTTTCAAATTAAATCTAACAGATACATAAAGCAATAAAATTGCATGTATATATATGGGGTACCATGTGATGTTTCAATACTTGTATACATTGTGTAATGTTGAAGTCAAACACATCTACTTCCTCTAACATTTATCATTTATGGTTTATTAAGTTTTTAAAATTATTTTAATTTTATTTTTATTTTAAATATAATATTTCCCCATTTCTAGCTCTAGATGATTATTACAAGTGAAGAGAACACTAGGTTACCTTGAATATTCTTTAAATTTTTTCATCCTTTCCCCCACTTGATACACAATTATATCATATTTATATTTAATATTTCACTTTCTTGTCTCTGTAATTCTGTCTAAACACTCAATGATGATGATGATGATGATGGTGATGATGCATTCATTATTATCCCTAGAGTAAAGATGAAAGAGTGACTAAGTAATCCTATAAAACGTAAGTTAAAGACACGGATTCCTTTACCATCTGAATCTGCCTTAGCACACAGTGAGCAGGTGACAGCATACCATCCCCATTGAAGGGAGAGCTTCATGCATGATTTTCCCCCCAGGGCCTCACTACCAATGGTACGGGTCAGCCAGGGTGAGGATCTCATCTGTCCTTTGAGAAGCAAGACTGCCATCTCTAGTGATACATTATACCTTGCTGTCCTCTTCCAACTGATCTTAAGACTCTAGTTTTATGTCTTTATGAGTACTGGGGACAAATAATTAATAAAAACTCCAGAAGACCTTAAAGTAGAGATCTTTGCCAACAAAATGATCAAATAATATTTTTTTTTTCTATTTCTCTCTTAGGAGAGAATTATGATAATTTATTCATTCTCTCATTTGATCATTCAACAATCATTTGTGAGGTTTACATAAGGTGATAACTATTTGAAGATTGGCCTTGAAGAAGACTGATTTGAAAATATGTAGGGTCTAGACAGGGAATCAGATGATGCAGAATCTAGATGGAAGAGACATAAAAATGCAAATGCTATGTTATAAGTTTTATAACACAAGTATGTGCAGGGGCTTGGATTTTATTCTCCTTTCGAGCTAACAAGTTAGCTCATTATTACTTCAGAGTGATAGAAAAAGACATGAGACTTCTGGATCAGAGAAAAGAGTCATTATTATTCACTGAAAAAACTGTCGTCAGAGTTCCATGCTTGTTTGTATAAGTTCTACATAAGCCCCACCTCCTACAAGGGTGACACAGTGGGCCCACTCTGAATGTCTACACACTCAGGGATTTGTATTACAGGAGACGAACAGAATGAGCTTTAGGATTTCACTGCTTTTATAACTAGGAAGCAAGCCCATTTGTTGGCTAGGAAGAGAATTACCTCATTCTTCAAGGTTACTTGCTGCAAATACAACTGAGAAATGGCCAGAGTCATGAATAGCTAGGGCCTTGTATTCTTGGCATACCTTATAAGACCATGCAAGGATGCTTACTGGCCACGGAAGATTGCCTTTACCAACAGAAAGTGGAATTGTCAGGGGTATTAAGACCAAAGTCATCTTAGCAAAAGATATTTAGCAATTTTATAGTCAAGTACATGATTATTTTCTATTGGTTTATTTGTGTAAGCACTGTAACTATCTTCAGGTGCTATAAATAATGCTTACCATGAATAGATTTGTCATAGAAAATAATATAATATCCAAGGAAAATAAAATTAAATGCAACTTGTGGCTCACAGGGTCTGTTAAACATAGGAAGAATCAATTTTTAAGAAGCCAAAAGTGATTTGGAAATGGAAAGTTTGTAGAATGAGAAACATGTAGCTTGAGGCATTCCTGTTTCATGATTTCTTAGTTCCATGACTTTTCCCAAATGATACAACATCTGGGCTTCCTGATATGTACCTTGCAGTCTATTCCTGGGTTAAAAACAAAACCTGCATATAATAGGTGCTCAGGTGGGTTCTGTTACTGGTGTGTTCAAACATAGAAGCTAATAGACCTTGTTAGCATCACCATGTTCTCTTCCTATCATTTTGAATTAGTATATTTATTTCTTACTTACAATGCTGCATATTCCCTATAAGCATTGAATTTAAGTTATCCTAATAGTCTGATCAATTCAATTCTGTGCTCTTTGCACTGGAATGACAAATTTCAAAGCCAGTGTTTATCCTTTACAAAAATCCTTACATAAATTGAGTATATAGAGAAATCTTATAAGAAAGACATACATGTACTTTATCCCTCCTATTTATTTTTGATCATAAAAGTCAAACATGCTTAATTACTAAAAGAAATTCTAACAATATAAAAAAAATTGAAGTAAAAGCGACAATATCCATTCCCCAATCCCATGCCTCAAAAACAATCACTGGTGAGAGTTTGATGTGTTTCTTCCCATGTTTTTTTCCTATGCGAAGAAAGTGTAGTGTTAATGATCCTCTTCCAAAGATTGTGTGAATTGTTCTTAGGTAAAAGCACTATTATTGTTATTTCTAATGAGCTTTTGTAAGTTAATTTTTGTTCAAAACCGCTTTCAGTGTATTTGTGTTCACGTGCAAGTTAGTCCTCAAGAAATGCCAGGAAAGTCCCCACTATCTAACATTTAAAAAAAAAAAAAAAAAAAAAAAAAAAAACCCCAAATACACTGTCTTACTTTTTCTGGAGTTTTTTTTTTTTAATGTTTATATAAAAATATTTCCTGGAACACAACTCAGTCTTACACCAATGGCTTTATTATCAATTTTTATCATTTCTGTGAAGCTAATGGGAAGATTTTTCTCTTCAGTTTTTTGTTGATTTACCGTTTAACTCCCCTAACATTACCATGAGGCAACACAGAAAACTCCTCATATTTAGAGTGCTTGACAAGTTGGAGGGTTCTTACTCAATTGTCTGGCATTCTCCTCACAATTACTCAGTGATGAACGACAAGTATTACCCTGACGACTAATAGGCAACTAGAGCAATGAAGGTTAAGAAGTTACTTGAGACCTAAGGTTGCACAAAACCTGGTCCCCCAACTTTGCAGAGGGCTCTCCAGCTACTTTGCAAAGCAATAGTCTTGGATAGGGTAAGTCTTTACAGACAGAACATTGTGCTGGGAATGCTCAGAGTTTACGGAGGAGTACTTGATGCCTTTAAGAAGTATTTTCTTACCAGGAGTGGTGGTGCACACCTGTCATCCCAGTGACTCAAGAGGCCGAGGCAGAAGGATTGCAGGTTCAAGGCCAGCCTGGGCAACTCAGCAAAATAAAAAGGGCTGCAGGGGTAGCTTAATGATGGAGCACCCCTGGGTTCAATCCCCAGTACTAGGAAAAAAAAGGTAAAAAAGTATTTTCTTAAAAAAAAAAAATTCAGTCATTATACACATATATACCTGCCCTAATTTTTAACTAGTTTAAGATGTATGTACTATTACTGGCATAAATAATACCAGCATTTAATAATGCATATCCATTGACAATCTGTGCCTTACTCCTCTTTTGTCAAGAAAGCATTTTTGTGATGAGAGTATTTAAAGCTAACTTGACCCAAGGAAGGCATGCAACTTTGAATTCATTCATTCATAAGGAGGGTAAGTGAAAATCGTAACTTCAGTAAGATAGTTTTTAAAAGATTTTATTTTGTATTATTTGGTACTGGGAATGAACCTAGATGTATTTTACCACTGAGCTACATCTCTAGTACTTTTTTATATTTTTATTTTATTTTGAGACAGGGTCTCACTAAGTTGCTGAGGCTGCTTTTGAACTTGGGATTTTTCTGCCTCAACCTCTTGAGTTGTAGGAATTACAGGTGTCACCACCAGCTATTTATTTATTTATTTATTTATTTATTTCGCAGTACTGGCAAAAAATTGAATCTACAGCCTTGAGCATGTTAAGCAAATGTTCAACCACTGAGTTACATCCCCAGCCCAAAGATTTACTTTTTAAAGCAGTCTTAACTGAAAAACTGAGCAGACAGTAGGGTTTCCGTTACTTCCTTGGCTTTCCTCTACCACCAATTTCTCCTACATCTACTTCAATGTGGCGCATTTTTTACAATTGATGAATCAATATTATCGTTAACTAAAGTGTTTCACTTACATTAGGGTTCACTCTTTGGTTTACACAGTTCTTTGGGGTTTAACATGTATGATATCATGAATACACTATAACAGTATCATACAAGAGAGTTGTACCGGCCCCCAGACCCCTGTGCTGTACCCATTTGTCCCTCCTTCCTCCTAACCACTGGCAATATTGACATTTGTATTTTCTTCAGTTTTGACTTTTTTCTAAACATCATATAGTTGAAATACATTACATAGCCTTTTGAGATTGACTTCCTTCACTTAGTAATGTGCATTTAAGTTTCCTCCATGTCTGCGTGGCTTGATAACTCATTTCTCTTTAGCACCGAATAATAGTACATTGTCTGGATGTACAACAGTTCATTTCCATTCCCCAACTGAAGGGCATCGTGGCTGCTCCCCAAATTTCAGCAGTTATATATAAAGCTCCTATAAATATTCATGTGCAGGTTTTTGTGTGGAAACAAGGTTTCAATTCTTTGGGGTAAATACCAAGGAGTGTGATTATTGGATCTTATGGTAAAAGTATGTTTAGTTTTATAAGAAACTGCCAACCTGTTCCCCAGGATATCTGCATCATTTTATATTCCCACCAGCAATGAGACCCTGTGGCTTCATACCCTTGCCGGCACCTGGTGTTGTCAGTGTTTTGGATTTTGGTTATTCTAATAGATGTGTAGTCATATCTCATTGTTTCAATTTGCAGTTCCTTTTATAACACATGATTTGGAACAATTTTCATATGTTTATTTGCCATCCTGCTTCTTCTGTGATAAGGTGTTTCGTCCATTTCTTTTAAATTACATTTAGTGCAGTTTAGTTATACAGAGTAATGGGTTTCATTGTAGCATATTTGTGCATGCAAAAAACACACTTTGAACATATCTACCCCCTTTCCCCTCCTCCACCCTCATTTACCCCATCCTCTTGTTCTCCCTCCTCCTCTCTTAATAGTTTGCTACTCTCTTGTCTTTATTTTTTTCCTTAGATTTCACATATGAGGGGAAATGTGAGATACTTGTTTTTCCATGTCTGGCTTATTTTGCTTAACATTACGGTCTCCAGTTCCATCCTTTTTTCCTGTGAATTACATGATTCATGCTTCTTTATGGCTGAATAATACTCCATTGTGAATATATACCTTACTTTGTTTATCCATCTTGGACAGGCATCTAGGCTGATTCTGTAATTTGGACATTATGAATTGTGCCACAAATAAACATGGGCATCCAGGTATCTCTACAGTGCACTAACTTTAATTCCTATCAGGATATTCCAAGGAGTGGTAAAGTTGGATCATATAGTATAATTCTGTTTTTAGTTTTTTGAGGAATCTCCATATTGATTTTCACAGTGGCCATACTAATTGATAGTCCCTCCAACCATGTATAAGGGTTCCTTTTCCCCAAATCCTCATTATCATTTGTGATTTTTATATTCTTGATAATTGCCTTTCTGTCTGGGGTGAGATGGAACCCCCATGTAGTTCTGATTTGCATTTCCCTGATGACTAAAGATGTTGAACTTTTTGCTTTTCATTGAATTATTAACCATTTGAACTTCTTTTGAGAAGTGTCTGTTCAGTTCAATTGTGTTCAGCCTATTTTTAAGTTGGGTTTGTTTTACTTTTGACTTTTAAAAATTCATGTTTTGGACCAGAGTTCTTTAAATGTCTCTTACAAATATTTTCCCCAGCCCATGACTTGCCTCTTCATTCTTCAGCAGTATGTTGTAGAGCAGAAAGTTTCAGTGTCAATGAAGTTTACCTAATCAGTTGTTCTCTCACAGACTGTGCCTTCGGGTGTCGTATCTGAAAATCATTGCCAGGTATCCTGACCGCATCCTCTTGGCCTCATCGTATTAGTTCCATGAACTAGAATTCCAACTGTCAGCATCTACAATTTTTTTCTTCGGGATTGGTGATAGATGATAGCAGCTGATATAAAAATACTCCAATTCTCAAAGTCTCTGGGTAGATAACTCAAAGTCACATGTTCCATACAGATTTCCTGGGTTTCCAGCCCATCTAAGCAAATAACTTGATAGCATACCCATGGCGGGTTGCCTTCTTTTCCTGTCTTACTGGCCCACTCCTCTGTGTTTTTTGGAATAAATTCTCACTGAAACTACTTGCACTGGAATCTGTGTCTCAGGATCAACCTCTGGAAGAACTCAGACTAAGACAGCAGTTGGTATGTGTCTCTTCAAAATCCTCCTTTGGTTGCTATTGCCTTCCTCTTGTAGGGATCTTCTGAATCCTGCAGTGTCAGGGTGCTGCAATCAGAAAGCAACATCTGATAAATTCTTTACCATGCAGAGGACATTAGTTAAGTGGATGCAGACTCTCACAGATGCATCTGCATTTTCAAGAGGATCACGTCAAGGGGAAAGCTCTCAAAGGAGTGAATGTCAAGCGAAATCTTGGGCTCTGTGCCACCCAAATGGAGATTATTTTGAGTAGGCCTTCTCACATTTGTTACTTCTTTGATACTCTTTAGAACTTTTGGAAGAAAAAAAGCAGAGCAGACACACTAATCATTCTTTAAGGATAAGTCAAATTTAGAAATTAGGTAGAAAGGAAATTTGAAGGACAGCCAAGGAATTTAGCACAAAGTAAGATTCATTGATTCTAGTCTTAGAATCATCTTTTCCCCCACATTTTAACATTGCTCAAATCAGAATACATCTTAAAATCATTAAGACTCATAATTGCTGTTGCCATGTGGCAATGACAATGTCATGGTTATTGCCTATAATATGAAACTGGGTCATAGCTACTCATGTTGTTGTCACTGCAGTTGAATTAAATGCACTGTTGCTACAACACATGTTGAGTTTAATTGCTATTTAGAATGTCATCCAAATATAACACTATGATTGAGGGTTGAAACAAATAGTTCTCATGTTTGCAGGATGGGATGTTAATAAATTAATAGGGGACAAATTTGGTATTTGTTTAACAAATATTTGTTATTCAATGAATGATCATAAATTCCGTATTTTCTTGGAAAGCAATAATAAAGTGCTTTACAGGATGTAAGAATTTGACCCACACGTAGATGAAGTCATATTATATTTTATGATGGAAATGGAGGCGGAAAATAACAGCGGCAGCAGAAATTGCCAAGTCCTTAAAATACTTAAAGAAATCAGCCCAATAAAAGCCTGGAGTACATGAATCACACATTGTGCAGCACTATCATTGAGATGTACAACATTAATTTATCACAAACATCCTGCTGACTGAACAAATGCTCTGAACTTCTAGCATGACAACTCTGGGGAAATATGAAAATGTGTGCTCAATCCAGTAGGTAGTGCAGGCAGGTAGGAGGCTGGTTTGCCTTGGAAGACTTAAAGCTACACTGTCAATGCAGAAAGGTCTTTAAGGGGTTGTGAACTTGGGTTGTGAAGCAGAGTATCACTGTGGCCATATGTCTAACTGCTGACTCCTGGAGTTGCTACCATATTTAATTTTTTAAAGTTTAAAACAATGTCTAAGAATAAGACCTTCTTCAAAGGTATTATTAAGAGTGAGCCACAATAGTAGATGGATGGTGGCTGAGCTGATGGAAGAGTGATTAGAAGTCTTCTGGAACTGACACCTGGAAACCTACCATAGATTCTAGTTCTCACTGATTTCATGACATCTATCTGAAAACCACATCTTTCAACCTTTCAGTCAACAAACCATTTAAGAACCATTTGCAGAAGGAATGTGAGTCTTGGTTCTTATCTAAAAGCCTTTAATTGAGAACTTCTGGTAAGATCAAGAAAGTACCAGCGTCACAACTTACAGAATGGAAACTATAGTTGGACACACTAAAGAAATGATGTACCACTGACATTCACAGTGGCCTGCAGAACAGTATTTTATGGAAAAACATGGAAGCCAATGAATCTGAGTTTAAAAGAGATTTAGAAAAGTTGAACTCTAAGAAGTCTTAGGAATATATTAACTTATTTATTATATATATATTTTCCCTTTTATATGTGTATAATACTGACATATGATTAAATTTCTATACCCATCTTGAAATAAATAAAAGTTATCTCAATAAGAAAAAACACTGCATTATGTCTTAGTTCATATTTTTGCTTCAAGAAGTATTACCAGAAATAAAGATCAGTTCATAGTAATGAAAGATTTTATTCACCCGTAATACATAACTAAATGTGTTTGACAGAGGCACAAAGAGAAAAATTCACAAAGGAGCTTTAAACATGACTCTTTCATAAACTGATAAAATTGATCAGGCAAAACCAAAGCAGCAAAATGTAGAAATTTAAACAAAACAATTAACAAATTCGATTTAATGAAACTGTATAAAATTCATATCTAACAACTGTTGAACACACAGTCTTGGTGAACTTTTATGAAATAACCTACGCTGGGCCACAAAGCAAGTCTAAACAAACTTAAAGTGACTGAAGTCATTCAGAGGCTGTATTCTGATCAACCCTTTATTTCATACAACTAATATGCAGTAAGAAAAAATTTAAATCATTGCTAGAAAGCAGCTTTTTTAAAAAGTAGAAAATCCCTATGTTTGGAAATTAACCAATACATTTCTAAATAAGTCTTAGAATAAAGGGGAAATCCTGATGATTGAAATGGAGGAAAATGTTGTCAATATTTGCACAAGATATGATTTGTGTATGCAGAAAATCCAAAGGAAGCTACATATAAAATTTTAGAAATGGTAAAATGTAGAAATACATCATTAGAATAAGAGTTTAGCAAGTGTGCTAGATTCAAAACCAATATACATATAATATACATATACATATATACATATTATATATACATTTATAATACATATATATGTTAGCAAAAAACAATTGAGAAGGATATAATTTATTCTAGTGCTGAAAAAAAACCCACTACATAGAAATGACCCTAACGAAAGATGTTTAAGATCTCTATGTGAAAAAATTATAATGTTTAATAGAGAGACATTAAAGAAGGTCTAAGTAATTGGATTAGAACACAATTATAAACATGCCAAGTCTCTCCACATTTGTCTAAAGATTTAGTGCTATCTCAATTCTCAACATGGATATGCATGTGTGTATAATTTAACAAGCTGATTCTAAAATGAATATGGAAATGCAAGTAAAACGTCTTTTATTTGACATCAGGACTTATTACAAAGGTCCAATAATAAAGATAATCTGTTGATGAAGCAGAGATAGAACCGTGAAAGGAGTCCAGAAACAAACCACCCACAGACACTTGATTTATGACAGGGGCCCAGAAAGCAGTGAGGAAAGAAGAGGATGTTCAGTAAATGTTGGTTGAACTACGTATTTATGTGAAAAAAAAAAAAAAGTGGAAGGAACCTCTCATTACTAACAAGATCCAAGTGAATTATAACTAATGATAAAATCATGAAGGCTTATATAACGCCATGACTGCAGCTTAGGGAAAGATTCCTTGAATATATAAAGAAGAAATTAATAAATTGACTTCACTATAATTAAAATTCCTGTTTGTTCAGGCTAGAAGATAGTGCAAGGACTAGCCAGAGAGTGGAAGACATCTGCAGAACAGATGCCTGAGAGACTCACACAACCGAAATTGGCAGTTTCTCTTTCTCCAGCTTCCTTGTCTTCCTTTTTCCCACCAGCCCACACTTCAGGGTTTGTTTTCTTGCTGTTTGAAGGTGCATTTACTTAGTAACTACTAACAGGTGAATATGAATACATGTTTGGTACTTAGGAAAGGAAGAGCACTCATTTGATATTGAGTCCATAGTGATCAATTTTCCATAAGACGTTTTGTCTCATACATTTAAGTGAGGCACTAAGAAAAACAAAATTAAAAAGTGGAAAGACATCCTAGATGAAAACAATGTTGATTCCTGGCTCTTAACAAAGGAAAAAAATGAGTCATTTAACTTCTTAAGATACAGGGGAAACTGAATCTGAAAAGGAAGGTAAAAGAAGTTTAAGTAAGAAAGGAAAATGGAAAAGTGCACAAAAAAGCTGAGAATGTTGAAAGACAGTATCTGAACGATCAAGGAAATACTCCACAGCAGTGAGAAAAACAAAGACAATACTGGTAATTCTTGAGGTGTTAGAGAACTCCCCATCTTAGCATGAGTTCTCAAGTTTACATCAGTAACTGAGTTTCCAAATGAGCCCTAGGAGAAGCCCTTTCTTTTTAATGATGGCATTTTTTTTTAAAGTAAATTGAAGCCAAAAGGAGAATAACACAGCTTTTCTTGAGAAGTTAAATGCAAATCACATGGAAAAAAGCCAATAGATGAGAAAATTAACAACAGGAATAAATTCTAACAGAGAATCTGAAATTGTTGACATCGGAAATCAGAGATGTGGTATCCCTGCTTAATAGGATCACTTTTTTTCTTTACCTTCTGAGTTTCAGTCAATTCATTTTTGTTGTTTTCTTTTGAAATTTTCTGATTTATAGAGAAAAAAATGTTTTAAAGACTGCAGAATATGCAAGAGCAGAAATCCAGAGTTGGTATTTACCCTCGTTTTACAAATAGAAGTGTTAATTAACATGCATCATCTGATAAAATTGTGACAACAGTCACAACCATAAAAATGTGTATTTAACTAATAACCTTGTTTTTTTTCCAATAGAGAGACCCTTTGGTTTGCCAGTCGGCATAATCTACTTTGGATTAATTGTTAATTTTTCACTTTGTGTATTGTTATTTTATTTTTCCTGCTATTGACCTTTGTCCATTTCATGGGTGTTAGCACCACCTTCAGAAAGGAGGGTAGAGAGAAATTAAATTAGTGCATTTGTCTACCGTGCCTCCTGCTAATCTTGCCTTGGAAAAGCATGAAGCACAGAATTAACAAGTGCATGGCTAGGCCCACCCTGGTTCATGATTATTCACAGGGAAGTAACTCTTGTATCTAAACCTGTCCTTCACCCAAAGTAAGCTGACCCTTTGGAGTGTGTTCAGAATCCTTCCTAAAGTGGTGGTGAAGAACAATGATTAATCGATAAAAGTGATTATTGAAGGCAAAGAGATCAAGATATTCTTGTTAAGAGTCTACGTTTGCAATGAGATGCTGTAACTTTGTAACGGAATTGATTATTAGAACAAATCCCAATTATTTTCACATGCTTATTGGGAGGTTATTGTTGATTTTCAAGCAGTGACATCTCCTTATGATGCATATATTTAAGCTCTTATGCTTTTTTTGCTCACTCTTTTTCAGGGAAAATTTCATGGAAATCCAATGCATGTAGCTGTGGTTATTTCAAACTGTCTAAGAGAAGAGAGGAGAATATTGGCTGCAGCCAACATGCCTGTCCAGGTAATATTTTCTGAACTTGTGATCCACTTATCACCTTGAACTCAATTCCTTTGCAACAGAAGTGTTTAACTTCTAAACCAGCTTCTCCCACCTGTGAGAGGTGCTGCCATTTTTCCCATCACTTACAGTCATGGTCTTTAGTAGTTCTTTTTCTCTCCTCCATGTAGAGACAACTATCAGGTCTCTCTAGAGTTTCTTTCTAGAATCTTGTCTAGATGTTCTTTTCTGCTTCCACCAGCCACACTCTGGTTCAGGGTCTTACAATATTAACCTAGGAATATAGAAGCCACCTGAATTTCTAATTATGGTTTGAACTCCACTTCCACAGCTGCATCTATTTTCACAGACCGATCTTGCCTAAATCCCTCCAGTACTTCCCTGTTTCCTATGTCATATGTCCAAAATTGTTCACCAGCAGAAATTCTGTCCCACAGAATCTCTCTCTCTATATATATATACTTGCATGTTGATTGTTTGAATGTACTTTGCCCCAGTGTATTTTAGGGTATATTTTATCCTCCTATCTGAATGACTTCAGAGCCCCCATCAGAGAAGAGGAATGAATGAATTCTTTAAGAAACACTTTTTCAGTTAGTTCTTAGAAATAGAAGAGAAAACATAAACAATCACTTTTCCAAATGACATCCTTCACAATTTAATACATCAGAGCATGATAGTTATTTTTGAAGGTCTAACAAACATATCTTTTTAACTATTAACCATTTTCAGGCTTAGCTACTGCCAAGTTATAGCTTCTAATGGAGGATATGAAAGATGGTACCATTTTCATTTAGTTTAAACATCGTAGTAAGTTTCTAAAGTACATACAGTTTGATTCAATGTCTTTTGATTAAAAATTAAGAAGCTTTCATGAATACACAATATTCTCATATACATTCTTGGCAGTCCTTTTTGTATCCCTTTAATCTCTAGCTATGTGTATATGTGTGTGGGTGTGAGTTGTTCACTTCAAATATCAAATACCAGTCAAATTTGAGTGAATGCTCATAAAAGTCACTGAAAATGATCTACCAGTACTATATACTACCATGAAAGAAGTACTAGTTTCTAAATTTCAGCTAGGTAGACAAATAATAGAGATCAAAATTAGAGAAAGGGAATTTCATAAAGGCTTCACCAGGCTGAAGAACGTGGTATAGGTGAAAAGCACCTAACCAAGAGTCAAGGACATGGGTTGCACTTGAGGTCTCTCCACTGATTTGCTGTGGGTTTTAGTACGTCATCAACCTAACCACTGTTCCCCACCCAACTGTGAGCTGAAGGGGCTGCCCACACGTCTCCCTCCTTTCTCTAGCTATCCATAGAACTTTCCATCTGAGGAACAAACTCTGTCAGATCTTTAGAGTGGCCAAGAAGTGGTGCTTGGAGAAGCTGCTTGGACTTTGTACTTAACCAGACTAATATTTTCTCATTTTCTTTGGTAAACTCCTTTTGTTCCAAATCCCATCGCAGCGTGTTCAACATCCTCAATTGTGAATTTAAGTTCAACTTAATATAATTTCTCTATGCTGATTTTTAAATTGTATGTATTGGTTTTGTGGAATCTAGGTGATGAAGATCTACTCTAGAAAATTAGGAACATTTCAAAAATCATAAAATCATCTCTAATTTCACTATTCAGAGATAACACACTCATTATATTTTGGTGTGTGTGTTCTTCCAATCATAAGTACTTGAGTCTACATCTCTCTATATATATCTATACATTTGTGAATAAAAACATATGCATCCATAAGCAATAGAGATCATATTCATGCATCTATACATATAGAGGGTTTTTTATAATCTCAGTTCCTTAAAATTTAATGCTGTCATTAAATATTTTCAATAGCATGATTTGTGTTGTCATTGTTGTGCTGGGAATTGAACCTGGAACCTCTGCATGCTAAGGGGCACCCACTCTGCCCCTGAGCTATATCCCAGCCCTTACAGCATAGTTTTTAGTGGCTAGGTAATGTTCTGTATCAAATTGACCCAAACTTCAGTTCAAAGTATATACCACATGTGTGACACAATGTAAACCTACTTTATCAACATCAGTGAAATTCCAAGATTTACTTTTTTCAGGGACCTCTGGAGAAATCCTTACAAAGTTCTTCAGTTTCAGAAAGACAGAGGAACGTGGAGCACAAAGTGTCTGCCATTAAAAACAGCGTGCAGGTGAGTGACACCTTTGGAGATGTCTAGGAAGGGTAGCCTCTGTCGCCCCACAGCTAGCTGTGCACCTTCCTCCTGAACGCCCAAAGTTAGTATACACAGGGAACAAAGTTCAATTTATTAATAAGATAAATATCCCTCACATACTGTTTATATAGAGAGGAATTCTTTGTGGGAAGTTTTTTAACTCCATTTTGAACTTCTCTGATAAAGAACTCTCAGCTTATCTATTTCTTCTTGAATAAGTTTTGATAATTTGTGCTTTTCGAGAAATACCTCCATTTCACCTAAGTTGTGTTTATTGGTAGAAAGTTATTCAAAAGATTCCTTTATTATCCTTGGAACATATGTTGAATCTGTAATGATGTCACACCTTGGTGTGATACTGATAAATTGTTTTCTTTTATTCCCCCAATCAGTCTTGTCAGAGATTTATTAATATCACTAATCTAGAAAAAATATTAAATAGGACTAACTTTCCACTATGTTGGATTTAAAATAAAATGCTAATTCCCTTTCTAAAACTTACATAGCATTCATTTCCTTTTATGACAAAAATAAGAATTCCATAAAATTAAATAAACTATAAATACTTAAAGGTAAATTGCCCCATACATTGTCTGATAATAAGCCTAGGACTCAACTGACAATATTTCAAAAAAGTGTTTCCCTTTAGACTTCTGATTTAGTGACCCTTCATAAGTAAAGCAAGCCTGAAAAGGCCTCTGCTTACACTGTTGCAAGAAAGAATCAGGTTCTCAAGGAAGACCTAACACAAAAGGCTCAGGCATATTATAGTACTGAAACCAGGGGCTCCACTGATTCTACAGGTGATTAGAGGTAGAGAGTGATTATTTTGGTATAGTAAGAATACATAAGCACATTAATCAAGTACAGACAGGTTTTACACACAACACAACTTCCTTTTTTTTAATCCATTCTGGAAATGGAACCCAAGGCTTTGAGCATGGTTGGCAAGTGCTCTACCACAGAATTACATCCTCAGCTCCTCAAACTCCTTTTAATTCCTGAAAAGCATGGTGCAACAGAAGCCCACCTTTTGGAGCCCTGAGCAGATCATTTCCCCGGCTCCATGCATCATCCCAGCTTCTGTAAGTGTTCCCTGCTGAGGGCTTCTCTGGAGTTGCATTTACAGACAGCTCTGGACTGAGTGACAAGAGAGGAAAGGCCAGAACCCGTTGCCTCAAATTGGAGAATGGTGTAGGTCCTGCTCCTGGTTTCCTTAGGGGATCAAAGCAAAGACAGACTGCAGTGGAGATCATGTGTTTTCTTAGCTCCTTCCCCATCCCTTTCCCCCTCCTGCATGTCCTTTCTCCTAACACTCCCTCCATAAATCCCAGGTACCTGATCCCTATCCTAGATCTGATCCTAGGAGGCCTTGCCTGACATATAGGCAAAGCAGTGCCTTTCCATCAATGCACTTGCCCCACTTAGTCCAGAAACCATCTCTCTGTGGAGTGTTTTGGTATGTGGCACTCCTACCAGGCTTTCCAGACCATCAAGAGAGCTTTCACAGGTTACTGCTGGCAGTTTTCATATTTCACAATTACCGATGACAATATCTGAAAGCCTTTTAATTACCTCAGCATTGACTTTTTGGAGTTACAGTTTAATATGCTTTTCATTCCTTTTGATACGCTTCACATTAGAAGATTCTGAAAGATATTGCCTTCTTTTAGCTTTTAATTAATTTTGAGATCAACTCATGGAGCTGCCTTACACCTCTGCTATAAAGCTATCATATTTTATTTGGTTACATTTCCTCAGTATGTGGGTTCCCTGACCCACGGCCTTCCAAAGGTTGTTGGTCCTCCAAAATTTAATGCTAAAATGAAATGCTGCAAGTGGTATTGAAATGCAATGAAAAGAAATAATGAAGACTCTGAAGCTAGACTAGACTGGATTTGAATTCTAGCTTGAGTCTTTATTACTATATAATTTTGTGCCTTGATTTCCTCATATGAAAATGGAAATAATCTACTTTGCAGGTGACTTGAAAGAAGTGTGTGTGTAAGGTTGAGGCATGGCCAAGTTTATTCAAAATTTCTTAGCTGTTATTATTACTAGATAATATACTGTGTAGTCAATAGTTATGACTTTGTTTCTTTTCTAAGATTTATAAATGTCAAGAACATCAGTTTAGAGTGAGATAACAAATGAAGAAGAGTAATAGAGTGTGTATTTGGAACGTGGTACTGTTATGAGCAGTTTAACTTGTGATCTTATTACTCATTTTATTCATGTGATCTTAATTAGCATGAGGGTAGTTATTGTTATTCACCTCCCTCCCTCCCTCCCCTAGTTTGCCACCCCCATTTTACAGATGGAGAAGGTGAAGTGCAATGTTGTTTGCTCAAAGTTCTAACAAAATAATAAATCATTGAGTTGGGACTCAAATTCAGAATCAGACCCCCAAAATTTGATGCTTTTATTAAACATCATTTGATGCTTTTAATAAACATTATTATGGTTTAATTAAACCAATAATTTAATTAACTAAAATTTGGAATTCATGGAGGTTGATATGTGTTTACACACATCTTTCGAGGGAAAATGAGTCTTTCCTTAGAGAAGACCTCCTGGAATAAGTAGGCAACAGAATCTTTGACTGTCTAAGAAAGGAAAGTAGTCTTAAATGTAAGAAGCAAGGGGTTTAGTTTTGGGGTGGGACTGCCAGACTTTCCCACAAAACTCCTCACAGGGAAGCCATGTGACATTGGACAAGTGAGTCCTTCACACCATGAAGCCTCTGCTTCCTCTGCAGGAGGAGGATAATCTGCCCATGAGTGAGGTGAAGGCTAAGTGAGAAAATACACAGATCTTTAGCCCAGATCTTGACAATTAATAACCAATATGATGGAGCGGGAAAACATCACCAATTTAGGAGAAAAGTAAAGTCAAAAATCTCAAAGACAGAAACATACAGGAGAAAATACAGTATATTTTAGGTAGAAATAAAAAATATTTAGGTTGAATTGTCATCAATTTTAGCATACTTGAAAGGAGATTTAAGCAAAAGGTGATCATTTGTACATTAATCCAGAAATAAACAGAACTACCCAAGAGTTCTAAAAGAGCCAAAGTCCCCTTTTTCTCTAGTTTAAAAATAAGCACAGGAGCAGTATCACCTGGAGCTCATTGAGAAATGAGAAATAAGACACCAAAAGATTTCCAAGTAAGCAGTAAGGAAAAAAAATAGTGGGAAGAGCAAATTCGACCTGGTTCTTCCAGCATTATTCAACTTTCATATGAATTAGCTTCTCAGAAATATAGGTTCAGAGTCTTGGATGGTGTTAGAGACTGGAAGCACCAGTGTCTTATTTAGAGGTACTTATGATACTGTTTCTTGGATGTGCTTCCACTCTGCGACATACTCTGATGCTTTCTTTTGAGTGAGTATATTTTCTTTTGCATAAAGATGACAGAACAAGATGCCAAATACTTAGAAGACCTTCAAGATGAATTTGACTACAGGTATAAAACAATTCAGACAATGGGTAAGTTTTTGTTTTATCTATAACTCTACATAAGGACATAAAGGCTGCATGACAGTTAGGGTTTCTTCTGTACTTGACAGAGTTGATTGACTTCCTTAGGGAAGCAGAGCCTTTTTTTTTTTCAGAATGAAATGTAGTCAAGGAAGGAGTATTTCTTTGTTTTTGACTCTTCCTTCCCTCTGTATATAAATATATAGATCTTTTAACCAATCAATTCAAAGCAAATTATAAAGTACTTGAGGAGTCACCCGTACTTTAAGTGCATTTCTCAAAAATAAGAACATTTTCCTAAAGAATCAAAAATAAACCTATCACAAGTAATAAAAATAATAATTGCCTAATATGATCAGGGCTTGGCTAATATACCTAGGTGAATCTTTTAAATATAGTTTCTAGAATTACAAAATAGAAATGTGCTTTTTTAAAACAATGGAAAACAGGCAAAAGCACTAAAAAATAAAAATCACATGAAATTTCAAAATCTACAGATAAAACATTGTTGAAATGTATTTTCTTACAGCCTTTTCTGTCTGTTCATATACATACTTGTCTACTTATTTTCAAAAAATGAGACTGCATGTATACAGTTTTGTATACTGACTGTATTTTAACTCATTTTGTTTTAAAGTAGTTCCCCATATATCAAAAATTGTTCAAAAGCATAATGTAATGACTGAATAAATGTCAAAATATAAGTATATAAGTATAACTGGAAATTATTTGACCCTGTTGTTAAACAGAGGTCAAATTAATTTTTTTAAGAAAGGAAGGGGAAATTCTAAAATATTGGATTTACAATTATTAACAGATTGATAGTTTATGCTGCAATTATAAGAACAACTGGTGAAATTCTACTTAGGTCTGGACTAGTGGGCAGGATTCCGGCCATGTTAGTTTGCTTTGATCATTGCAATGTGCTTATGTCCAATGACAGAGGATAGCGGGAGCTTTAATATTTTTGTAATTCTAAAATTACTTCAAAACAATTTTAAAAAATAAACCGGATGGAAACCTTTCATTTCTAGAATCACCTTTAACTACTAAGATGATAGCTTAGAATGAATCTTGACAAAAGTATGGATGATTGTGATCAAATGACTTTTTGTAAGTACAAGGTGAGGTGTTTTGGATGTTTTCCCAGCATCTTCAGAAAGTCTTGATTTCCATGAAATATCATTCAAAACGTCCATGATTATTTGTTCCTACAATTTTTCCCCTCAGAAGAAATAGCACAAACATGGTTTTAATAAGTTATCAAAGGGGTCTATGCTCCTAAAAGGGTTGAGAACCACTCTAACTTTAACAAAGCATTACAGTTTCCTGAAGACAGCCTCATCCCAAATTTTACATGTAAACTACCAACATTAGGAATTGGAACACAGCAAAATAACACTAAGCAATGAAACTGTTTTGAGCTTAATATGTTAACGATTTGAGTCACTTTAATATTTTTCAGAGCTACATGTGCATTATGAAGAATAAAAAGTGATTATTTTTATCACTCAAATCAACAACTTATTTTGTTCATCCCACCCTGTTACAAGTGAAGTGAAATATAAGGGAAACAAATCATAGTGAAGACCTGAATGAAGTTTTCAGTTGATAAAGTGTTGCATATAAGCTATTTCTACATATGGGGGTCTAAGAGTTAGTGAATTTGTGAATTAATATGACCAGAAATAAGCTCCTGGAGATCAGTGCTATTTTGTAGAGAAATTCACCACAAAATTGTTCTGGAATCTCTTCATAATTACACAAATCAGATCAGCATCCCCAACCCTCATTTTTATGGACAGGAATGAGTGGAATGAACAATCACTTGCTATGTATCAATAGAGTTTAAGGTTCAAATTAAGTAATACGATGTTTGCTTATTGTACATCTTCCCAGGGTAAACCATTTTTTTGTTTCATTTTAAATATTTTTTCTTACTTTGGCACTCTTTCTCACTTTTGGTTTTACTAAAGGGGTGGCCCATTTTTTCAAAGAAAAATGCAAAGCAGAAGATTAGTTTTTATTAGTTCTTGAGACTCAGAAGATAAAACTCACTCTCCCAGGCGGTAACTCATGATTCCTGAGAATAAGTAGAGCAGGGAGGGATGAGTAAAGAGCAGAAAAAGTATATGATTTCATCCTGGGCACAAAGAGAAGCCCCCTTCCTTTCTTACTTATACCACACAACCAAAATTACCTTGAATGCAGAGGTATCCACAAGGACATCATTATAAACATTTTTGTATCTTCTCCCTCCACCACCAAAAAAAGAATATTCAGTGAGATGTTGTCTTCCCTCAAGGTCTGTGAGATACAGGGGTCCTCTTGGGCATGCTTGGATGTCATCATTCTGGCAAAATGAGCATGCTCTTGGACTGAGTTTCCGAGCTCAACTCTGGTGGCCCCATTTAGTCTCTCCATGGTCTCTGCCTTCCTCCTGCCTGAGGCCATTTTAGGATGGCAGATTGAGGCAAATGGACTTTCAGAAGCGGAGTGCTTTGCCTTTGCCTCGGAGAGAACTCCAAATCTGATCTCTTTTCCTTTGCAGATCAGGGTGACAAAAATAATGCCCTAATGAATCAGGAGGTGTTGACGCTGCAAGAAATGCTTAACAGCCTTGACTTTAAGAGAAAGGTTAGTGAAAATTTTTAATTTGACCATTTGTCTATTTTACTCCTTTTCCTAAACCCAGGCCTACTGAAAAGAATCAAGCTTTTAGATTCTATCAGTTCCATTTATACCAAATGAGTAAATGGCAATGTTTCTAGGAACACTACTTGGGACAGCTGTTGGCCATGTTTCCCATAGTAAAATTACAAAGTTGAGCTTCCCTAGGGCTTTTTAAAAATTTTTATTATTTATTTATTTATTGCTTCCATAATCCATTTACTATAAGCATCATTAATTTGAAGGTGGAAATTTACTCAATTTTTTTATACTACTTCAGACAACTGTTTTCATGGCTTTACACAATTTGCTGAGATGGGTTCTAATACACATGTATGTGTATGAAACAATTACTTGATGACTACCAAAATTTTATTGGAAAAATAAGTGTTTTGGTTTCTACTCTGAGATATGACACTATGTTAAGAAATTTTCCAGGTTTTAGAATAGTTTATTGGCAACCAAACATATTCCATCTAATCACTGCCCAAGGAGAGGAAGAACTTTTTTTCTAACTCAACAAAATATTTTCCAAGAGGAGAAACATCTCTATTTCAGCTTTCTACCTCTATTTGAAAGAAAATGCAATTGATATTTAATCAGTAACTGATGAATCAATAATTCATTTCTAAAAGTTGAGCTCCATTCTTTTTGTTGTTCAGGAATTTGCATGGATACTAAAAAGTTTAAAAATTCTTTTCACCCTAAATTAATCATAAATTTAAACAGTTATACATGCAAATAGTTAATCCAAGGTGAAACTTGTTGCTTTATGCATTTTAAGTCTATACTATACATTTTATGCATGCCATCATATTCTACTTTAGAAATTAAATTATAAGGAGAAAGGGAACATCAGAAATAATTTAATCCACTCACTTGACTATATGGATGAGAAGACCAAGTTCCAAAATGGTTAAATGCTTTTTCTGAATTCATATAGATTGTGGCAAATCCAGGACAGAAACTCATATCCTCTAACCCCACTGAGGCCTTTGAAAGTCATGTTGCTTCACTTTGCCTTCCCAAACCCAAATAAAGTCCTAACACAAATTAACACAGAAAGGCTCAATTCTAGCCAGTACCTTGTCAAATAAATTGATAATCATGTTTATAAAAAATTAAGTACATTTATAAACATCCCTTTAAAAGACAAATATATGGTTTCTGAACACATGATTCAATATTAGCACAGAAGTTACCAATTTAACATATTTATACTGAAATGCCTTAGGAGACTAATAAACTGTTGTCATTCTTCTTTCTCTATGAGTTATCTAAATGTAATAATTTAATTGTGTGCTATAGCAAATAAAAGCTAGTATTTGATAAAATATTTGGTCAAATTTTTAACCAAGTCTTTATCTCCCAGGTCCAGTTGTTTTATAAGCTAAATTATGAGCAACTCCAATTATTGCTCATGAAAGCCTCTCTGTCCTTGCCTTTGTTTTTAGGAAACACTCAGCAAGATGACACAGATAGTAAATGAAACGGACTTGCTCATGAACAGCATGCTGATAGAGGAGCTGCAGGACTGGAAGAGGCGGCAGCAGATTGCCTGCATAGGAGGTCCACTCCACAACGGGCTCGACCAGCTTCAAAACTGGTAAAGCAAATTGACTTTAGTTTCTAGTGAAAACCACAGGAAGTACAAGACAGTGTCGCACAGCTGGAAAATGCAAGTTGACATGTAGCTTATTGATGTCTTATTAGCAACTGGGTCCTCTACAGTTGGAGAGGAAGATGGAATTGTATCAGGGCTTATAAAATTCATTAGAATTGTTTAATTTACACAAACAAAATACAATCTTAAAGACTCAAATGAGTTTTGGATACCAGCAATACATTTTCTTTAAGGATATAATCAATGCTTGCTTCAAAATCCTGAAAACAGATCTCTCAACTTTTTAAATGTGTCTTAAGATACCAGAGTTAAACATGAGTTTTGTGTTTTAATGGACAGTTATTTCATTAAGGAAAATACTCTTTGGTCAAAGGGTATAAAATTGCAGTTAGAAAGGAAGAGTTAGTTTAAGAGATTTATTGTACATAGTGGCGACTGTAGTTAATGATTTATTATATACTTGCAAATTGCTAAGAAAATAGATTTTATGTTTCTCCCCCACCCCAAAGGTGAGGTAATAAATATTATTTAACTTCGATTTAGCCTTCCCACAGTGTATAAATACACCAAAACATCATATTATATGCTACAAGTGTATACAATTTTTATTTTTCAATTTAAAAATTTGTTTATAAAGGGTTAAGTGGTTAGCACAGCATGCCACCCCCCAACTGTCTGCACACATGCGTATCCTTTCATTGTAAGATAAAAATGTCGATATGGGTTTCTACCTCATAAATATAAAATAGAACTATCTGAGAGAACAATGGGAAAGTATGATGAAAAAACAAAATGTACAGTTAAAATCTCAAATTGCTTTTTAAAAGTACACTTCAATACAAATGGAAACACAAGGTAACTGGGGACCCCTCACTAGAAGCTCTGCCCAGTCAGGCCTGGTTCTCAAGAAATGTAAGGAATTGGGCTTATTTTAAAACATATTATTTTCCTTGGGGAGTTACTTCGATTCTCTAACCCGCAGTACTCTCTGTTGTGGTGAAAACAAAATAATAAAGGGAGCAATAAAGAACTTAAAATATAATGGTGCTCTTACCAAAACCCAGCAGAGAGTGGACAGCTCTCCTACAATCTTTTATGCACAGTACTTAGAAAGAGCTGCTGTGGGCCAGATGTACCTCTGAAGTCTGGTAAGATGTTCTACCTCCTCTAGCTGGAGGCCTCTTCCTTGTCCATTTCAGTGTTTTTAATCTTTCCTATTTTTCTGGCCCATGCCCCAATCTTTATTTTTGAGGTTATATCACCACATAGCAAGCAAAACTCCAAGCAGATATCAGAAGCAAGAATTTTTAAATATTTTTTACCTTTTGCTAGAGGAACTTACAAATATACATACATGGAGGGAGGTCAGTTGTACATTTTGTTCATCGGTAATCTTATACATAACTTTCTTCATGTCGTGCATTTTGTAGCTTTAAATTTGCTCTTTTTTCACCTTTTAGTGAGTATCATATTAACATATTTATGCTTAATAGACTTAAATAAAGGCTAATTGGAAGGGATGCAATTTCAGATATTGACGAATTTTCATAAATGACATCCATAATTGAAAGTATGAATTTAAAAATATTTAACATAGATGATGCATATTCAAGGAGAAATGGATTAGGAAAATAAAAATAAGGAACTTCCACTAGGCTTACTGAAATTAAGGGATTCATTGAATTAATTTGATAATTATTTATTAATTTAATTTTTGCAAAATATGGTCAATTGTTAAGTGGAAAAACTATTGTGTGCTGTTCAATA
The DNA here is from genome assembly GCA_020662805.1 of Glaucomys volans. Lineage (NCBI taxonomy): Eukaryota > Metazoa > Chordata > Mammalia > Rodentia > Sciuridae > Glaucomys > Glaucomys volans. The sequence continues at coordinate 53,372 of JAJEJO010005213.1, forward strand.
GCTTTACCCTGTTGGCAGAAAGTCTCTTCCAACTTAGAAGGCAATTGGAGAAGTTAGAGGAGCAATCTACCAAGATGACATATGAAGGTGACCCTATCCCACTGCAAAGAATGCACCTGCTAGAAAGAGTGACCTTCTTGATCTACAACCTTTTCAAGAAGTAAGTGAAGTGTTACAAGTTTCCTGCTTCATGGCACACTCAGTTCCGTGAAGTTGTAAGGACACCCTTCCTGAGCCTTTGGTTTTAGGTGAAGGAGTGGTAGGAAATATGGAACAATGGGGCTCAGAAAAAAGTCAGTAGAGCCCCCCAGAAAGTTCCAGAAACACATTTCGATTCTTCACTATTTATTCATCAATACTTTTTTCCCCAGTTGACCCAATTTTTCATGAGCTAAGCTACATCACCCACTCAGTTCGCTTTTCACATTTTAGAAAAGATTTTGAGGGTTTCTTCTTCAGTGCATACCCGAGAAAAAAGAGGGGCGGAGAACATTTTTGTGATTAAAAGCTCACTAAAGAAAAATATATGAATATGCTCCTAATCGTATGATAATTAGTAAATGCGCATACTGATGTTTAGTCCATGAATATTCAGTGGCATGAAATTAACTATGTTTAATATGATAAAATGGACCTTTATTAATGATTTAAATATAATAATTAAGAATTACTTGCTGTTGTTAATTAGGACAATCTTTAGGCATTTGCCTATCTTGTGGTGATTATTTATGAGAAGTTGTTGGAAAGACTTGAGTTTTAGAGTCTTCTAGACATAGAGTATTTGGATTGAGAGGATATGAACAGGACGGCAACCTGTCCCTCTGTGGTTTGCATTCTGTTGATATTGTCAATGCTTTCACATGGTGTGCTTTATTTCCCTTTCAATTTCCTTTTCATCTAGTTCATTTGTGGTTGAGCGACAGCCGTGCATGCCAACCCACCCTCAGAGGCCGATGGTACTTAAAACCCTCATTCAGTTCACTGTAAAACTAAGGTAGGCAGAACACCTTCTATCATTTCTTGTTCATGGAGCCATAGCCACTATGTGATTAAGTCCAGTTTCTCTTACGTTACCTTACCTGTTCTTTATCGAGGACCTGCTGTGAATGCAGCACTGAGCTTTGGTAAATTCCTGCGGAAATGTTAGGATTTAAGTTCTGCTTGTCCAGAGCATGGCAATGTGGGATATTAATGAGGAGGTGAGGGATATTACCATGAAAGCCTGGAATTATAATATGACAATGGGGTTAGCTGCTAGACAGGTTAACTTGAGAGGACTGGAGCCATGGTGAAGGGAAGGAGAATTGCAGGAGAGTGAGAGTACAGAAACAACAGCTTCCCAAGTCTGTTTCTATTGGTGGAGAGCAAAGAGAGATAGAATGCAGAAGACAGATGGGGGACAGATTGGGAAGGCTTTGAATGTCCTATGCAGGAAATGCAGTGGCACATTCTTCCCTTGTGATTAACCAATAACTGGCTTATTGAATTTTCTTCAAAAACTCTGAACACTATAATTTCAGTATATCCTTACTGTGTACCTGACTTAAAGATACTTGGATTTTGTATTATTTTTGTTTTTCTTTAATTGTGTATTTAATCTTTTCCATAAGCATGAGCAGTCAAATATCATTTTCCCTAATACCATTTAGAACAATGAGTTGGAGTTCTTATTTTCATCAAGGTTCAAACTCCAAAGACTAAAGCTTTAAATTCCTAATAATTAACTCACCTCTAGAAAGCTGAAACCTCAGATTGAGAAGTCAAGAGGTGGTAAAGCTGTGGTAGAGGCAGAGTCCTATGATAAGGGTCTCTAATCACAGGCATCTAACCAACATCTATAAAGGGAAGCTACTTGTCTTCAATTTGCATTCCAAAACCCTAATTAAACCTCTCAATCAGTTTCTTTGTGTAAATTTTGCACCAAGACCTAAATACCATAAACAAAAAGCAGACACCAGGTTTCTTTTTAAAATTTCATTCTTCTCGAAAGTTGATCATTCCTCAACCCCACCTCTCTATACTCAGAAGACAGTACAAAGGGAAATAGGATGGATCAGTGGTGGACACCTTGCACCTTGTTACCTCCTACAGATGGTGTAGTAAGTCTAAGGTATTGTCTGAGACCAAAGGGGAATGAGCAGGTGTTGCTCAGCAAGCATTCTGAGTAGAGAGGGCCCTTCAAGGGCACCTCCTTGCCTGCTAGTTGAAGTGACTACCTGGAACATAGACCATCAGCCCTGGTGTGGGAGTCCTGTCTTCTATTGAGGGCACTGCTGGGCCCTCATTCTCTTTCTCTCAACCTTGCTCTTCACTCTCTTGATCAATGGTCCTGTACTTTCTATGTGACATTTTCCCTAAAACCCCTCTCTACCATAGCACAGCATTCTTTTATTTCAAAGGGAGGGTAACTCGGGACTCCAAGTGTCACCATCAGAGTGAATCTGATCGTTCTTGAAGCAGGACAGAAAGGAAGGTAGAGAGGGAAAATATCTGGCCTGATTTCATGTGACCACACACCCTCTGCACCACCCACCACTGAGGACTTTACATTTAACCAATCTTGTGCTTTGTACAGGACATTAAAGGAAACTTTGTTACACTCCACCTTTTGTTTGTACTATGATCTAACTTATTTCTCTGACACTCATGTATTGTCACCATAATCTGTATTCCCTCTGTTTGGCTGGAGTCCTTGCTTTTGTAGAGCCTTGCCTACATCTCTCCCTTCTCCAGTCTTTGCTACACCAGTTCCCAGGTTCCTGAGACACTTCTGGGTATTGTACATATGTTGAGTGAATGAGCGAGGCTTGGGATGAGTGTGAATGAATGAATGAAGGAGTGAGTGAGTGCATGAATACTCCACTGCTGCACTGAACCACAGGCAGATCACACCATGGAACACACTCCAAAGAGTTGAGGAAAGCAAAAGAATAGAGCATGGTCTAACCACAGAAGAAGGAATAGAAGGAATTGTTGTTCCATACTTTAATTGCTTGTTTGTTTGAAGTTATGTCTTTTTTTAGTTTTGAACATTTTTGCTGTTACTAAGTCTAGTATATTTAAATGGTTTTGTTTTGGTTTTTGGTGCTATGGATCAAACCCAGGGGTACTCTATCACTGAGCTATATCCCAGCCCTTTTTAATTTTTATTCTTTGGCATTAGGGATTGAACCCAGTAGAGCTTAATCACTGAGTCACACCCCAGCCCCTTTTATATTTTATTTTGAGAAGAATATCTTGCTAAGTTGGTTAGGGCCTCACTAAGTTGCTGAGGCTAGCTTTGAACTTGTGTTCCTCTTGCCTCAGTCTCCCAAGTCACTGGGATTATAGGTGTACATCACCACGCATGGCCCCAAGTATAGCGTGTTTGAAGATTACAAATGTATTTAAATTGGGATTTTCCGTATTCATTTCAGAGACTTGGTCTTAATATTTTCTCCATAAAACAGTTACCATAGAACATATAGTTTTACTAAGTTTACAAAATGTTTTCTTATAATATATGAATAAAATGGGGCCATGTTAACTTGCAATTTTTTTCCTCATAGCTATACATTTAACTCAGGTTTGAACTTTAGCCAAAATATATAACTCTTTTTCTGACTAGGATAATGTATTATCTAGCACATATCAACTGAAGCAATATGCAAACATTTTCCAAATGTTTGTCAATATTAGTATTAAGTGACTGAGGTCAGCATTAGTAACATGGAAAACTAAAGAGGAACTTGAAAACATAAACATGTGTATTACATGTAACTGGAGATAATGCAAGTTTTATTTATATGTGTATGTCATAAATATATTTAATTCTTGAAATATAAAAAAGACTTTTCACACTTTAAAATTTTATCTTTGATTCTTTTCTGATATCTCTTTTCAGACTCCTAATAAAATTGCCAGAACTAAACTATCAGGTAAAGGTTAAAGCATCAATTGACAAGTAAGTTTTCTAATTTCACTTCAAAATACAACAATGTCAGGTTTTTAAAAATGAATTGCCCTTATTTTAAACAATTTTGAACTTTTAAATTTACTTCTCTAACTTCGTATATTAAGGCATTTTAAATAGTCGGCTTTGAAATTTAGACATTTAATAGAACCCAAAGAAGAATTAATTTTTTTGCTATAAAGATGTAAAATGAAATTTTATGTACTATCCTTTTAAGAATACTAGCATGTTTTGAATAGATCTATTAAACAGCCCATTTTAAAGAACCTTCTTGGTTTTACAGGAACGTTTCAACTCTAAGGTAAGATACTTAATTACTTTGTAGAATTTTTTTCCTGCATCTCATATATTTTACCTGAGATAATGTAAATAACAAAGATTTCCTCTCTAGCAATCGAAGATTTGTCCTCTGTGGAACTCATGTCAAAGCCATGTCCATTGAAGAATCTTCCAATGGGAGCCTCTCAGTAGAATTTAGACATTTGGTAAGCTTGGCAGGAAAATTACATGGGCTTTTTTTTTTTTTTTTTTTTTTTTTGTCCTCCCAAATTAGACCCATCTTTAGTAATAGGCCCTATGGTTCAGTGTATTTTGTTAAGGGCTTCTTAGGTGAGATTAGGGACCACATGGAGAAATAAAACAGTAGGAAGATCACTGAACCTTATCTTAGACAGCCTGAGTTCTCAACAGTGGTGATGCAGGACGTGAATTCATAGAGTAATTGCTCAATATCTTTTGATGATTAATGACAAAGATACTCCATCTTAAAACAGCTAGGCATTCCTCATTTCATTTTTAAAATCTCCTCAGGAAGCAATATCCAGTAACAATGTGTGTGGCTGAAAACACTTTCATTTTAGGAGAGTAGCTTGGGCAAACAGGGTGTTCCCTGGGTACAGCAGAGTGCGGTTGGCCTTGGCATGTCTAGAAAGCTCCAACCCAGCCTCATCCTGTTGCTTCTCTTTTTACCACTTCCTCTTGACCTAGAGTTCTCTTCCTGTCTTCTTTCTAATTCTTTGCATAGTTCTTAGACTTCCAAAGGTCCTAATGCTTTTTTTTTTTTTTTTTTTTTTTCTGGCCAGAAACAGGTTGGTCTTCTGGCTTACTAACATCCAGCGAGTATCTTAGCTGAGTGTTGTGGCCATACTGAATCAGCCTCCGATCTACTTTCTGAAAGATAAAATTTAGGTTAACAAAGATATTTGCATACATGAATTTAAACTGGTGTTTGTTTTCAGTTGTTTTCATTCTGTAGAATCTAAGCAGCTAGGTTAGGTTACAGTGAGTTGGAGGACACTTCTAGAAGTCAGAAGTATGGCCAAGAAAATGAGGACAGTGGGTCCAACTGACTGGGTATGCAACTGATGATGCTTCTCCAACTAAACACTCTTGTTTTCTTTTACAAAGCAACCAAAGGAAATGAAGTCCAGTGCTGGAAGTAAAGGAAATGAGGTAGGAAATATTTCCTCCTAGAGAATTTTTCTAAGAAACAAACCTATATCTTATTTTTACAAAGCTTTTAAAAGGCTTAATATTATATAAAATCAAATCCACATTTCTCTGACTATAAACATAAAGCATTATAATCGCAGACAATATGGAATTTTTTTGAAAGGAGAAAATAAAAATAGCATATCATAACACCCTCCGAAGAAGACAACTATTAATATTTTGGTACATATCATTTCAGTCTTTATGTGTATATTACTGTGTAAATATTTCATATACATTGTTTTGTAACCTTTTATTTAACAGAGCAGTATACAGTAAACAGCTTTCCATGACTTGAAATACTCTTGGAAAACATGATTTAAATTGGTTGCAATAATAATGCATTTTATAGGTGTGCCATAATTTTAGTCAGTCCTCCATCCTGGTAAAATATCTTAGAATCTGAATCATTCGTTTTCCCTCAGATGTGAGGTAAAGCTCAAAAATCATGATATATCATGTAAAAACCACAGGTGAAAAACAATCCTATTGCTTTAGGGTATTAATCACTTTACTCTCTAAGGTTAGTATTTCACTGGATAAATAGAATAAAGGGAAAAAACCACTGTAGTCCAAGTACTCACATTCGAGTTGGTAGATAACATAGCAGTCACATCCTGAACTGGAGGAGACCCTGGAGTCATCTACTGAGTTGGCCTAGAAACTAGGGCCTTGTGCCTCTGCCTATGTATTTGGAAGTAGGAAACCTGCATTTGAATCCAGGCTCTGGCAGTGACTGAAAATGGGATCTTTGAAAAATGATCTGGTAGAGAAATAGTGCTTTTTTTTTTTTTCCTCTAAGAGATCAGGAAAGTAGCCCCGCCTGTGCAGTAGCACCCTCTGTCCAGATGCTGCATATGTAAGACCATCTACGTGACGCGGTTATACAGCAGTGAGGTTTATTTCTGGTGCAGTTTGTACAGATCCAATCTCCTGGTTTTATAGTGACAACTCCTGTGAGAAAGACCTTTGAATTATTTGGAAGAAAAGCACTTCATAAATCCAGCATCCAGTGACGTCCAATCTATCACACTCCCACAGAACTGTAAAGATCCATCACAAAAGGTTTAATGCTCCACCATTTTACCTCTAAGAATTCTTCATTCCCTTAATTGTGTCTTAAAAATCAGTTTCCGAATATCACAACCCCACCACAGATGAGCTTAGTCTTCCTCCCCGGGTAGAATCAGTGCTTAAGACAGAGCCCCAAGCCAGTCTCTACCGATACAGATCTCACAGGAGCAGGCTTCCAAGTTTGAGAATATTCTCATGAAACAAATAATAACAGATATTCCTCCCACCTTATACAAACCCATCAATGTTATCTAAATGTTCTAATTAGACGTTAGCACATTATAAATAAAAGTGCATTTCACACATCTCACTGAAATTTTGACCAAAGTTATAACATTTCTTTCAACTTGACATCCGTGCATATTTATTATTCACAGACTAAGCACAATTATTCTGAATTTTTCTTAAGCAAAACAAATCCAAAGGGAATATCTAAATAACTCAACTCTTATAGTACATTGTCATGTTTATGAATGTAAAATCAAAATCTTTACTTGGATTTCCCTAGAGATAGAAATCTAAGTAAATCATTTTCTATTAGAGAAACACCAACCACTGACTTAGTAACCCTGTCTATTTATATTGCTTTTAATTTATTTCTTCTTATTTTGCAATTAGTATCAAAATTGTACAGTCATAAAATGATTTTGCTTCTTTTTTATTTTTTCAGATTTGCTGACGCTTTGTCATTTTAAGACTGTTCTTTGAGCGCCCCCTGTTGATAGAATTTTAGTGTGACTCCAAGTTACATTTAAAATAAGCCACAGACTTGAACATTGTTTTATGCGCTATAGGAACAGATGATTCATCATGGAATGTGTGAAAGAAAATGAACTAGCCATCAGAGGCTTGAGGGATCATCAGGGGTGGCCAAAAGAAAAAGTAGGGGAGGAGCTGGAATAAAGTGGGGTTCATAAAACCATTGGGTCAGGAACTGTGGGAACAAATTTCAGGAAAACAAGGAACTAGGATATCAGAACTTAATTTTCAAGTTTTGAAAAGTTGCTACTGCTTATCTGTGAGCACCGCAGCAGGCGCATACAGCCTTCTAAGAATTCGTTTAACACATCTTCCATGGCATTTACTATATACTAAGAACTAAGAGTGTCCCTAATGCTGACTTGATAACTCTGCAACAATGCAATGAACTAGGTAATATTAGTTCACACTTATTTCAATTAGGGAAACTGAGGCATGCAGTAGTCAAGGTTACTCAACATTATTCAGGGTTATCAGTACTCAAGATTACAGGAACCATTAGTAGCAGGTCCAAAATTTAAGCCATGGCAGTCTGGACCTCCTGTCCCTCTCTTGACTCCCTCTTTGGCCTTTCCCACCTGATCTATCTCACCATATATCTACCTTTTCCTACCAGTTTAGAAATCAGGATTGCTGCATAATATAGTCTTTACCAGGTTTAGAAAAAAATTCAAAATAATGCATGTTTAGGAAATGTTGTTAATGGGTCTCTTTATTTGCATTTCTGTCGGATCTCAGTAGTTGAAATAGCACTAGAGTTGGGCTGTGCCTCTTCCCAGAAGTCTGGCTTTGAGCAAGTCTCATGCCCTTCTACTCCCCATTTCATTTTCTTCAGAACAGGGCTAATGTTATCCTATACTTCTTAGGGGTTTTATAAGGACCAGGTGAAATGGCAGATGTTTGCTTTGGCTGTGACTGATCAGCCCTCCCTGCTACTGCAGATACTATGCCCAAGAGAAAGCTGGGCTCCAAAAGGTGGCACTTCAGACAACTGCTGATCTTCATTCTTCTCTAACCACCTGCCACATACTTGTCTGGAGAACTGGCCCCTAGCAAGGATCTCAGGGCACTTCCCTTTTCTGGCTTCAAGACCCCAAAACTTCAGACCATTGTTTATGTGTGTTTCTCTTATGAAATTTCATGTCTGAACGTCCCTTCATCACTCCAAGGCCCCAACACATACACACACACACACACACACACACACACACACTTTGGGTTCTTCAGTTCTACTCTTGTGGTGTCAAAGCTCAGATTGGCTAGTTAAATGATTGAGAACATGCCAAGGTGTGAAGAATGATGCCTCCCCTGGGTCACCATACCAAACCTTGTAATTGTAGCACCCTGTGACTGTTTGAGATTATCCAAGAAGAGTTGACCTTGGTAAGATGTCCAAGGTCCCAGGCTTCAGGTTTAGGCAAAGGAAGGAGGTTGCATGAAACCCATCTGATTCCTAGAAGATCCAGAAAGACCAAAGAGGTACCTCAGGACCCACCTCTGGGTTGAGGTTTATGAAACATGGAGCTCTGGACCCCTCACTTTTGCTTCTCTTGGGGCAACTTTATTATTTTATTATTATTTTATAGATGGGAACCTGGATGGGGAATTTACTTTCAAGCATATATTCCAAGGTTCAAAAAGCTTTTGAAACCCATTGGACTAGACAGCCTCCAAAACTCGTTTGCTAAGATTCTATAGTCAAGACAGGGTAGAGGGCTTTAGATTATTGTAATGGATTTAATTTTAAGAATTTGTTTTAGAACTTCTCAGCACCTCTATCACAAAATCAAAGTGAGCAATTACTACCTTTTCTCCCCACCATTATTTTCTCCTGGGAAGAGTTACAGTGAAGAAATGGTGCCATCACCTAGCAAGGGACCAGACTTTGAAGCCATTAGTCTATCTTGTAAAGTAAACATTCCCAGCAAACATCCTTTCCCCAGAGGTCCTTATCACAGAGGGAGCAGCTAGAGAGTGGTTGCTGAAATGTGAAAACTGTTTGAATAGGGAAGCTGGGATTGCAGTCTCTTCAGTTTTCTCTTTGTCAGTAGGCTTTAACTGATAAATGACAGTTTTAGCCACAGACAGAGGTGTTAGGTGATTTTGTTCATGTGGTGGAAAGTCATGAAGCACAAAGAAGCTATTAGTAAAGCCTGGGTGACTTGAGTTTCATTTAACAAAATAGCCAAACAGATGTTCTTTCAAGGTTCAGTGTTCTCAAACACAGACACACAACTCACCCCAACGAGCCCGAGCATTTCACAGTGAGATGAATTCTCCTAACTAATTGAAGGAGTTGCAACACTTTCTTTAAGGGAGAAATTGGTACCAAAATATCACTAAAAACTTAGCCTCTTTAGAGTGCAACATCATCCTTACAATATCATGCTTTTATAGGATGAGTATAGAAGTTATTTTAAAATTATTTCTTGTGATTCTGTGATTACAGGTTATCTGTCATGTGATCATACCAGTTTTCCCCCATCATTTCCCAGCATCTAACCCAGTGTCTAGCACATAAAAGGTGCTCAAGAAATATTTGATAAATGGATTATATTAATTGTTTTCTATGCCACATAGCCCCATGTGAAAAATTATATAGATTATGGCTTGTTAAGAAAAGAGCAAGACATTTTTCTTAGAGGAGAGTTTAAGTATTTGTGTATATGTTCTAGGTTTCCAGGGTGTGCTATTAGACACTGAGCAGAGAAAACAAAAAGAATACAGTGATATCTAGACATAGCTTTCATTGGATTGTGTATTTTCCCCCGGTGGAGCCCAGGTCAAGTCGTTCAGCCAAATTTTTACTTAGTAGATTTTGTGATGGGTATTTTTCTGTAGAAGTACTATATAGTCAATTCAGTTATAATATTTAGTACTATATAATAGAAGTATCATAAATACAGATATTTCAAATCAGTAATCATCTCAAATGATCCAAAAGGCTTTTAATGTAGACATTAGTGGGTGCAACTTTAACTATGTTATTTCCCAATCTGTAAGGGATAGACCCTGGGAATGTGAAATGCAATTGCGTCTTTGGCTTAGAATGCACTAAGATGTCAAAAACTATGATTGACGGCCATGGAAGTTTTGAATATTAACAAGGTTTCCTTTTATCAGAGCTGATTTTGTCTAGTCATGTGTGTTGAATGTCAGCTTCTTTGCTGGATTTTATTCTAAATGTGCATCAAAATTGCATTAGGGATTTCAGGTAAATATTAGAAATTAGTTTGAATCACTGAGAAAAACTCTCATCATCCACATTTTATTTCAGTAAAGTGTCATCTAAAGTATGAAGTCTTTCCCAGAAGTTAACAGACAGCCCTAAGTGTCATTGCTGTCTATGGAAGCCTGGTGTCTCACACACCTCAAGTCCCTGACATTTGGATGGTGAACACACAGGTGTCATGACTCAGAGAGCTGAGGAAATTATCCAGAATGGATGATGATATGTATATTTAATCATGCAAATTAGGCTGCAGAGGCTAGAATGAGGGACCTTATCATCTGTTTTTCCCTACTCTCACTCAACACAGGACGCTTCATCTCTAATCACCATAATGTATGTGGGGATTTCTCCCCACTAATAACTTGGTTTCCTGCAGATACCAAATGGGTGTTCTATTTTCAACTCTGACACTGTCTACCTGGAAATCATGTCAGATTCCATGGGTTAAGGATTCAGTCCCACAAGAGTAACCCCTACTTCAGACACTAATTGCAAGTCCTAGGCTGTGACTGTACTTCTGACCAACAGGCAGTAAATGGGTTCCCAAGACTCCCTCCTCAGATTCAATTAAGTTGCTAGAGAAGCTCAAGAACTCAGGGAAACACTCATACTTGCCAGTTTGTTATAAAGGATATTACAAACCATACAGATGAATAGTTGGATAGAAGGCATGTGTAGTCAAGGTCTGTGGGGAGGACACAGAGCATCCCTGCCCTCTCCAGGCTTGCCACCCTCCAGGGACCTCCACGTGTTCAGCAATCCAGAAGCTCCTCAAATCTTGTCCTTTGGGGTTTTTATGGAAGTTTCATTAAGTAGGCACGACTGATTACATCATTGCCATGGTTGAGGAACAGCCTTCAGCCCCTTATCACCTCAGAGATTAGGGAATGGGGCTGAAGGTTCCAATAGTCTAATCACATGGCTGGTTCCCCTGGCATCCAACTCCCATGCTGGGTATATCCAGGAGCTCCCAAGACACATTTCATCAGAACAAAAGAAACTGCTATCACTCAGGGAAATCCCAAAGGATTTAGAAGCTCTGAGTCAGACACTCAGGAAATTATAAGGTCTATTTCAGGAATCAGAATCAAAGACCAAATATTAAAACAAAAGATTCCATTAGCACCCCTATCTACAAAGGCCTTAGAAACTCTGTCCCAGGGACTAAAGTAGAGACTAAATATACATTTCAAATGATATCACAATATTATGGGACTTCACACTCAAAGAAAGGTTTCCTTTGGTCATGCTCTAGCTGAGAGGGGGTTAAGGTAAAATGCTTTCCTATAGTTCAGAAGTCTGGCATTTTCAGCCTCCAAAACCTCAAGTCTACCATGAGGGACTGTATGGGTTTCTCTCTAGGTCTACTTTCCCCAGCACAGATGGTACCATCAGTACAAACATTCACAAGCAAAAGGAGAGGCCTAGAAACCACCCTTGTCATGTGAGTCTCTTCACACAGGTGGAAGAGACGGGAATGGGCAATGGTCCAGGAAGTCCATGCCCTACCCATGCCTCCATGCTCCAGAGGGACTTTGAGGAGCTAAAACTAACCCAATTAGGTTATGTGAAGGCTGTGTCAAGGTGAGAGGCTTGACCTCATTTTAACAGTTTGTTAACTTGATTTATAATGGTTAAATATTTAAACATATGGTATTGGGTCTCCATCTGTGTACTTGCCTGAGGCCTCTTCAATATTCTGCACCTGCTCGAATCATCCCGTCCACCACGCTTTTGTGAACATAGGATGGAAGCTGTGGTTTCTTTGGGTGTCTCAGTGTTTTGCATGGTGTAAGCAACCCCTCCCGTCAGGTAGTGAGATTTTTCTATTATTTAAAAACGTGGCTGGGCACATGGGGTTCACCTGTAATCCCATTTACAATGGAGTCTGAAGCAGGAGGATTACTAGTTTGAGGTCAGCCTATGCAACTTAGTGAAACCCTGTCTCAAGATAAAAAAAAGGATTGGGGGTATAGCTCAGTGGTAGAGTACTGCTGGGTTTTAAAAAAGAAAGAAACAAATGGTGGAGTTTTTTGTTCATCTTGGTGCCTAAACATAAACCAGCTACTTTAGCTCATGTTCAACTAAAGAAACAAATGTATTTCAATGCTGTGGGGGAAGGAGGAGGTAAAATATATCGGTATGTTAATATATTGAGAATACTTTTAGGGGTGCTTTAAGGGATTTTCAAGCAGAATTTTCATTATAAATAACTTTCTACTTACCCAGTGGAAAAAAAGTGATTCCACAGTACTCAATCTAACCACCTGCAGGCAATATAAAGTACCACAATGATCTAGCCTGAGGGAGGGAAGAGTTTTCATTCTGTACTTACTACTCAGTAACAAACCCTAAGCTTAACATTCTCATTATCAGTGAAGTCCTCTCATGTAACTGTTATTTATAACATCATATTTGACTAATTTATTATTTCAAAATTAATTTAAATGGATCTTGATTTGTTATTGATGCATATTCAGTGATAGCACCCACTTTCTTTCAAGGTGACCCTACCATCTCCAACCCCACCCTGATGTTTTTCAGATAATTTCACTTCTGTTCACATGTTTCAGGGCTTATTTTTTAAAATTATTTAAGCTTTCTATCTCCAACTTCTCCACATTCCTTTTGAAAAACTAAGCACAATGTAGATACACCACATCAAGAATAATTGCCTCCGAACTTCTTGTTAAAATGCAGAATCTGATTCACTAAGCCTGGGCCAGAGGTCCTGTTTTTCTAACAAGTTTTTAGATAGTGACAATGCTGCTGGCCCTGGGCATACATAAGTTCTGTAAGAGTTTCATCAGGGAAAAACTAATTTGTCCCCCACACCTTTCCAACCAAACCCCTCTTCAGAAGTGGTCATTTTTGAGCTATAAATATCATACATGCTAATTCTGATCTTCCTTGATTTGTAAAAATTTTCCTATATTTAATTCCTGAATTCTTTCTATAAGCTGTGACTCTGAGAACTCTAAATACATTTGAATTTCACCCCATCTCCACAATATTGTTATATAACATTATTTCGGTTTCATCAATATGTCCAGTGTTCACATAACTACAATTATATTAAAAAGTGCTAATGGTTGAGCCATGTAGCCTGCAATGATTACAGTTCCACTCTTGTATTGCTTCTCATTCTCTCTGGATTTAATAGTTGCCTCAAGTTTTTTATTTGAGTAATTTTATGTACTTGTCATTAATGTAACCCTGAACTTTACATGAGATCTAGAAAACTCTTCAGAGTACAAACATGTCAATCTATGGGTCTTTTTCTATTTTTCATGGCTACATCCTCTTGGGAGCCCTGTATCTTCTTGCTCCAGTCCTGGCTGGTTGCGATCTGAATCTATTGTACAGTTGTGGATTCTGTTGTTGTTTTTAAACTTCCTCTCACTGCTATCTTAGGGAGACCATCCCCTTTCTCATGGCTGCGTTCATGGCGTTGTCGTCGTCGTCGTCGTCGTCTTCTTCTTCTTCTTCTTCTTCTTCTTCTTCTTCCTCTTCTTCTTCCTTCTTCCTTCTTCTTCTTCCTCTTCCTCCTCCTCCTCCTCCTCCTCCTCCTTCTTCTTCTTTCCTTAGTTTACTGTAATTTTTTATTAGGGAAACTCTCCCAGTAGCTTCCAGAGAAAAGGTAGTTGGGAACAAAGTTTCTTAAGGACTTACTTACCTTAAAAAAGCTTTTTACACTCACACTTGACTGATAGCTTGGCTGGATATAGAATTCTGCCCTAGAAATCATTTTCTCTCAGAATTTTTAAAACACTTTCATTGCCTTCTACTTACCTTACCTTCTGATTCTTACTCATTTATGTGGTCTGTACTCCTGAAACCTTTTAGAGTTTTCCTTCTATCCTTAGTTTTCTGAAATTTTACAATAGTGTGTTTTGGTGTTGCTTTCTTGTCATTCATGGTGCTAGAGGTTCCTTGGGCTCTTCCTATTTAAATATTTATTTTCTTTGATTTGAGAAGTTTTATTTTATTATTTATTTGCAATAGACTATTGAGATCATGTGAGAACATACATAAAAATAAAATGAACACCCGTCAGCCATCTTTAAAAAGTCAAGCTTTGCAAATGCTGGTAAAGATAAGAAGTATTCCTCTGTAGTCCTTTTCTTCTCCACCCAAAGAATGTTTTTATATTTGAACTACAAATTAATATGTCCCTAATACTTTGTAATATTCTTTATTGTAATTATAACAACTTAATATATAGTACGGCAATTTGCTTTTCTTGCTCAACAGTTATTTTCTTTTTTTTTTAATTTAATTTTTTGATTCATTGAACACAAATGGAGTACAGCAATTGTTTTTCTGGTTGTACACAAAGTAGAGTCACCCCATCTGTGCATTCATACATGTACACAGGGCAATGATGTCTGTCACACATACTGTTATTTTTCTTACTCCCAAACCTCAACCCCACCCCTCCCTTTCCTCTATGCTCTCTATCCTTTCTCCATTCTTGCCATCATTTCACCCCACATTATGCATCATCATTCACTTATCAGAGAGACCATTCGGCCTTTGGATTATTGGGATTGATTAATCTCACTTAGCATAATAGTCTCCAACATCATCCATTTACCTACAAATGCCATACTTTTATTCTTCTTATTGCTGAGTAATATTCCATTGTGTATATATACCACAGTTTCTTTATCCATTCATCTATTGAAGGACATCTAGGTTGGTTCCACAATCTAGCTATTGTAAATTGAGCAGCTATGAACATTGATGTGGCTGCATCACTGTAGTAATCTGATTTTAAGTCCTTTGGGTATAGGCCAAGGAGTGGGATAGCTGGGTCAAATGGGTGGATCCATTCCAAGTTTTCTAAGGAATCTCCACACTGCTTTGCAGAGTGGCTGCACCAACTTGCACTCCCACCAGCAATGTATGAGTGTACCCTTTTCCCCACATCCTCGCCAACACCTGTTGTTGCCTGTATTCTTAATAAAATACATTCTAATTGGGGTAAGATGAAATCTTAAGGTGGTTTTGATTTGCATTTCTCTTATAACGAGTGATGTTGAACATTTTTTCATGAATCTGTTGATTGCTTGTAGATCTTCCTCTGTAAAGTGCCTGTTCATTTCCTTGACCCATTTATTGATTGGGTTATTAGTATTCTGGGCGTAAAGATTTTTGAGCACTTTGTAGATTCTGGAGATTAGTGCTCTATCTGAAGTGTGTGTGGCAAAGATTTTCTCCCACTCTAAAGGCTCTCTCTTCACATTGCTAATTGTTTCCTTTGCTGAGAAAAAGCTTTTTAGTTTGACTCTATCCCAATCATTGATTCCAGCTTTTATTTCTTGTGCTTTGGGAGTCATGTTAAGGAAAACTGGTCCTAGGCCAACATGATGAAGATTTGGACCTATTTTCTCTTCTATTAGGTGCAGGGTCTCTGGTCTAATTTCTAGGTCCTTGATCCATTTTGAGTTGAGTTTTGTATAGGGTGAGAGATATGGGTTTAGTTTCATTTTGCTGCATATGGATTTCCAATTTTCCCAGCACCATTTGTTGAAGAGGCTGTCTTTTCTCCATTGTATGTTTTTGGCTCCTTTGTCAAGTATGAGATACCTGTATTTATGTGGGTTTGTCTCTGTGTCCTCTATTCTGTACCATTGATCTACCTGTCTATTTTGGTGCCAATACCATGCTGTTTTCATTACTATTGCTCTGTAGTATAGTTGAAGGTCTGGTATTGTGATACCCCCTGCTTCACTCTTCTTGCTAAGGATTGCTTTAGCTATTCTGGATCTCTTATTCCTCCAAATGAATTTCATGATTGCTTGCTCTATTTCTATGAGGTCCATCATTGGGATTTTCATTGGAATTGCATTGAATTTGTATAGCGCTTTTGGAAGTGTGGCCATTTTGACAATATTAATTCTGCCTATCCAAGAACATGGGAGATCTTTCCATCTTCTCAGATTCTCTTTAACTTCTTTCTTTAGTGTTCTGTAGTTCTCATTGTAGAGGTCTTTCACTTCTTTTGTTAGATTGATTCCCAAGTATTTTTTTTTTTAAGTTATTGTGAATGGGGTAGTTTTCCTGATTTCTCTCTCAGAGGATGCATCACTTACGAATAAAAATGCATTCGATTTATGAGCACTAATTTTATATCCTGCTACTTTACTGAATTCATTTATGAGTTCCAGAAGTTTTCTGGTGGAATTCTTAGGGTCTTCTAAATAGAGAATCATGTCATAAGCAAATAGGGATAGTTTGAGCTCTTCTTTTCCTATTTGTATTCCTCTAATTTCTTTGGTCTGTCTAATTGCTCTGGCTAGAGTTTCAAGAACAATGTTGAATAGTAGTGGCGAAAGAGGGCATCCCTGCCTTGTTCCAGTTCTCAGGGGGAATGCTTTCAATTTTTCTCCAATTAGAATGATGTTAGCTGTGGGCTTAGCATAGATAGCCTTTACAATGTTAAGGAATGTCCCCACTATCCCTATTTTTTCTAGTGTTTTGAACATAAAGGGGTGCTGTATTTTATCAAATGCTTTCTCTGCATCTATTGAAATAATCATGTCGTTCTTGACTTTAAGTCTGTTGATGTGGTGAATTACATTTATTGATTTCCGGATGTTGAACCAACCTTGCATCCCTGGGATGAAACCCACTTGATCATGGTGCACTATTTTTTTTAATATGCTTTTGTATGCGATTCGCTAAAATTTTGTTAAGAATTTTTGCATCTATGTTCATTAGGGATATTGGTCTGAAATTTTCTTTCCTCGATGTGTCCTTCTCTGGTTTTGGTATCAGGGTGATATTAGCTTCATAGAATGAGTTTGGAAGGGTTCCCTCCTCCTCTATTTCGTGAAATACTTTGAGGAGTATTGGAATGAGCTCTTCTTTGAAGGTCTTGTAGAATTCAGCTGTGAATCCATCTGGTCCTGGACTTTTCTTTGTTGGTAGGCTTTTGATGACTTCTTCTATTTCATTGCTTGAAATTGATCTATTTAAGTTGTGTATGTCCTCCAGAGTCAGTTTGGGTGGCTCATATGCCTCTAGGAGCCTGTTGATGTCTTCGAGGTTTTCTATTTTGTTGGAGTATAAATTTTCAAAGTAACTTCTTATTATGTTTTGTATTTCAATTGTGTCTGTTGTAATATATCCATTTCCATCACGAATTTTAGTAATTTGGAGTTTCTCTCTCCTTCTCTTCATTAGCGTGGCTAAGGGATTATCAATTTTGTTTATTTTTTCAAAGAACCAACTTTTGTCAATTTTTTGAATTGTTTCTTTTGTTTCAATTTCATTGATTTCAGCTCTGATTTTGATTATTTCCTGTCTTCTACTACTTTTGGTGATGATCTGTTCCTCTTTTTCCAGGGCTTTCAGCTGTAATGTGAGGTCATTGATTCGTTGACTTTTCATTCTTTTATTAAATGCACTCCAAGCAATGAATTTTCCTCTTAGCACTGCTTTCATAGTATCCCAGAGATTTTGATATGTTGTATCTTTGTTCTCATTGACCTCTAAGAATCTTTTAATTTCTCCCCTAATGTCCTCTGTTATCCATGTATCATTCAATAGCATATCATTTAATCTCCAGGTCTTGGAGTAGTTTTGGTTTCTAACTTTATCATTGATATCTAATTTCATTCCATTATGATCTGATAGTATACAAGGTAGTATCTCTATGTTTTTGTATTTGCTAAGAGTAGCTTTGTGGCATAACATATGGTCTATTTTAGAGAAGGAACCATGAGCTACTGAGAAGAAAGTGTATTCGCTTTTTGATGGATGGAATATTCTATATATGTCTGTTAAGTCCAAATTAGTGATTGTGTCATTGAGTCCTGTGGTTTCTTTGTTCAATTTTTGCTTGGAAGATCTGTCCAGCGATGAGAGAGGCATGTTAAAGTCCCCCAGTAATATTGTGTTTTGGTCTATTTGGTTCCTGAAATTGAGAAGGATCTGATTGACGTACGTGGATGCACCATTGTTTGGTGCATAAATATTTGATTGTTATGTCTTGCTGATTTATGCTTCCTTTAAGCAGTATGAAATGTCCTTCTTTATCTCTTCTGACTAACTTTGGCTTGAAGTCTGCTTTATCTGAAATGAGGATGGAAACTCCTGCATTTTTACTCAGTCTATGTACATGGTATGTTTTTTCCCAACCTTTCACCTTTAGTCTGTGGGCATGTTTTTCCATGAGATGAGTCTCTTGAAGGCAGCATATTGTTGGGTCTTTCTTTTTAATCCAATCTGCCAGTCTATGTCTTTTGATTGATGAGTTTAGGCCATTTACATTCAGGGTTATTATTGAGATATGACTTGTATTTCCTGCCATTTTAGCTTTTTTGGGGTTTTTAGCTTAACTTTGTTTCTCCTTTGATTGACTCTTTCTTTAGGGTAATTCCTCCCCATGTTGACTGAAATTGTTGTTTTTCATTTCTTCCTCTTCAAATATTTTGTTGAGAATGTTCTGTAGGGCAGGCTTTTTCTTTGTGAATTCTTTAAGCTTTTGTTTATCATGGAAGGATTTTATTTCGTCATCAAATCTGAAGGTAAGTTTTGCCGGGTATAAGATTCTTGGTTGGCATCTGTTTTCTTTCAGAGCTTGAAATATGTTGCTCCAGGCCCTTCTTGCTTTTAGGGTCTGGGCTGAGAAATCTGCTGATTCCGTATCGGTTTCCCCCTGTAGGTAATCTGATTCTTTTCTCTCGCAGCCTTTAAAATTCTTTGTTTCGTATGTTAGGTATTTTCATTATAATGTGCCTTGGTGTGGATCTGTTGTAATTCTGTGCATTTGGTGTCCTGTAAGCCTCTTGTAATTGATTTTCCATCTCATTCATCATATTTGGGAAATATCCTGATATTATTTCATTGAACAGATTATTCATACCCTTGGTTTGTATCTTTGTGCCTTCCTCAATCCCAATAACTCTTAAATTTGGTCTTTTCATGATGTCCCATATTTCTTGGAGGTTTCGTTCATGATTCCTAACCATCTTCTCTGTTTGTTTGACTTTGTTTTCAAGATTAAATATTTTGTCTTCATTGTCTGAGGTTCTGTCTTCCAAGTGATCTATTCTGTTAATTATGCTTTCTATTGAATTTTTAACTTGGTTTATTGTTTCCTTCATTTCCTTGTTTCCTTCAAGGATTTCTGTTTGTTTTTTTCTCGGAACTTCTCTTTATTGAAATGATTTTTTGCTTCCTGCAATTGCTCTATTAACTGATTATTCATAGCCTGAATATACTCTCTCGTCACATCATTCTCTTCTTGGATCATTTTAATTATGAACATTCTGAACTCCCTTTCTGTCATTCCTTCTACCATGCTGTCTTTGGTTTCTCTTGATATATCATCTAGGTTTGTTTGGGACATTTTCTTCCCGTGTTTTCTCATGTTGCTCGTGTATCTTCCCCTCTAGTAGTGCAAATCAGAGGGATTTCAATTTCCCTGTAAAGACTTAAAGTGTCCCTGCAGATTTCCAGTAACTCACCTGATGTTTGAGAGGTACTTGATCAAGCGGTGACCCAAGAAAGCTGCTGTCCCACTACCTCCAGGTTGGGGAATGATCAATGCTTCTGGGCAGAGGCAACCTGGTGTTGATAGACAATCAGATACAGCAAGGTGCTAGACCCCGGGCCAGGGTGTGGACCTGGGCACTAGACCAAGTTGGGGTGGGGGCACAGAACTGTGCTCAGTGATGGAGACACTGGGCTTGAGAGCCCAGGCAGGCCTGAGCTCCTCGCTGGGGTCTCAGTCGGTGGCAGGTTGGGGTCTCAGCCAGTGGCAGGTGGTCACTCTCTGCCAGGGAAGCTGTAAAATAGCGCCGAAGGGCCCAAACTCCCCACTAGAGCTGGCGACTGCCTCCGCTCCAGGCCAGATCTCACCAGGAGTCGCAGTGCGTGGCCTGTGGAAGACTGGAGCTCAGCTCTGAGGACTCAGGCAACCGAAGATGGTCTCTCTCTGCCAGGGAAGCTGCAAAATGACGCCGAAGGGCCCAAACTCTCCCCTAGAGCTGGCGCTGCCTCCGCTCCAGGCCAGATCTCACCAGGAGCTGCAGCGCTGCGGCCCCGCCGGAAGCTCAACAGTTATTTTCTGAGACCCATCCTTCAGCTGATTCATGTTGTGCTAGATCATTCAATTCAGCTTCTATCTTCTACTCCATAAATTTACACAATATATTTAGCTATTCCATTGATGAACAATTTTTAGCATTATAAACAATTCCACTATAAACATTCTGCAATTAACATTCTTCTACATGCCTTTTTTATCTGAGTACAAGAAATTCTTTGAGCAATGTGCATGTGACAAGAATTGATATGTGTAAGTAATGGCTATCTTGCATTTTGTTAGATATTGAGAAATTGTCCTCCAAAGTGATTGCACTAATACCCATACACAGTGTATAAGAATTGCCATTTGGTTGTGTTTTTGGTATTTCCTGCGCTCCACCTTCTTTGTTCTCTTTCTGGAACTTCTGTTAGAAGTTCTTAAACACAATACTCTTGTCTCAAAAATAATTTCCTAAAACTATTCCTTAATTGGACCTTGCTTTTTCAAATTTCTCCACTGTGTCAAAAAGGCCTTCTTGCAAATTAGTATCCAAGTAGTATTTACCCATTATAATTGGTTGATATGCCATTTATTTGTTGAAACTGAGCCTCATACCATTTTTATTATAGATTTTTTAACTCTTGTCTTGTGCATTATCTTCTGAGTTCTTTTTTTTTTTTGTCTGTATTTCATGTAAGAGTGTTTGTCAAATGTCTGACAGTCCTTAGCCTGCTATTTACAATTAAGGGCACCAAAAAGCTTCCTGGAAGTTCTACGAGCATTTTGGGAATTATAGACTTTGGAGTGAATATTAGGACCTTCTTGTTTCATAAGCTCTTTTCCCTGTTCTAGTTCACTTTGAAAGATGTCCTTCCTAGAGGCTTTAAGCCTGGCCATGAGCTGTCCATATGTCAGGAGGTAGGGAAGGACTTCTCCATGGACTTTCACAGGATCATCCTCTTTTGAACATGGTACCTCACTCCTGTCCACAGCTTGACCTGAATCTAGAGACTCTGTGATTCTTCTGGTCTTCTGCCCAATACAGTAATCCTGCCCCAGCTCAGGCTGGGGAAGGATGGAGGCCTCATCACATGTCATGGGGCTCTTCATCTACCTCCTCTTCAGTCTCTTTTGTCTGCAGACACAGCAGCCAGGCTTCCAATCCCTGGGTTCTTACTTCTACCCTCACTCCTCATTCTCTTCTCACTTGGGGAGCTAAATTACAATTTTGTTTTACTGGACAGTGAATAAAACTCCAACTGTTATCTTAGTAGAGCAAACAGATGACAATACATGTATCTCACCTAGCATGTTTAATCAGAAGAAAAGCTTGCTTTCTTTTAAAACAAGTTCATTAGGACACTAGAGTTGCTTCTGTAATACCCCCATACACTTGTCTTCATTAACATTTGGTAAATCAAAAGAACTAATTTTCAAAATTAAAGAACAACTTATCTTGTTCTTAAAGTAAAGAACAACTGACAATATGCTTGGATTTTAAAAGCCAGTAATTATATTGTTTTGGAGACTTAAAATCATTCTGTTTGTGGATTCCAAAACTCCACATATAAATTTTAAAATAATAGAATGTTCAATAATAGGGAATGTTTGGGGAACATTTACTGTGAAGTTTATTACCTTTTTAGAAATAGGTCTAATATTAGACAGTAGGTAAGATAATGTATTTGTTTCTCCCTTAGGGCTGTCACATGGTGACTGAGGAGCTTCATTCCATAACTTTTGAGACACAGATCTGCCTCTATGGCCTGACCATTGACTTGGAGGTATGTGTTTCAAGGAGCATCTACTATTTACTAGTAATATTTGCAAGAATTGGTCAGCATCTGTAAATGAAAGCTCAATCTTTTCTAGGTTTTGTAGTTCCCAGTTATTTTTGTTTTACTTTAGAGAAGCAGTATGTCAAATGTTCACCAAATAGTCAACATGTTATTCTACTCTGATATGCAGATGCTAACACAATAAGTAGGGGAGGGAAGAATAGAAGTTCATTGGATTAGACAAAGGGCAATGAAGGGAAGAGGGGAAGGGAACAGAAAAGACAGTGAAATGAATTGGACATAACTTTCCTGTGTTCATATATGAATAAACTACAGTGAAACTCCACATCATGTACAACCACAAGAATGGGATCCTAATTAGAATACATTACACTCCATGTATGTGTAATATTTCAAAATACATTCTGCTGCCATGTATATCTAAAAAGAACAAATAAATTTTTAAAAAAACAAAACATGCTAAGGGCTGGGGATATAGCTCAGTAGGTAGAGTGCTTGCCTTACAAGCACAAGGCCCTGGGCTCAATCCCCAGCACCGCAAAACAAACAAACAAACAAACAAACAAACAAAACCGCTATTCTGGTATTCTGGTTAAATATAAATGATAAAGTTTCACAGGATTATGAATTTAATACATGTTGAATATTTGTTGCCTACATTGCATTTTTGTTTGTTTGTTTTCTGAGATTTTTCTGAGTCACAAATACTGAATGGAAAGCCTAAAACAGAAGTCAGTGTCCTTGGACCATGTCATGTGGTGATATATTTTTTTAAACTTACATAAAAATCTCTTAGAAGGAAGACTTCTTTAACATAATAAACAACAAAAAAAAACAATACAACATTGACAGTGAATTGCTTTGATCTTCTTCTAACAGTGACCATTGAATACAAAGAGACAATAATGAAACTTTTGGGATTAAATTGAACTCTCTTATTTAATGAATGCAAACACACTTTTAAACGTTCCATAGGTTCCTTCCTCTTCTCTTTCCCTAAACCTGTTTCCATGAACTGTTAATTTCCTCAACTGAGTATTCTAGTGCATACAGGAATGTGATGTTTGTTATTGGGAAGGGATTGCTGTAAATTGATTAGGCTCTCCGGCTAGTCTATGAAAGCCTGTTCATTCCACAAGGTAGAAAACTGCAGTGCCAATGGAGCTTCAGTTCTGCAGCAGTAGGCAGGCAGCTCCAGCTCTTATACCTTACCTCTCAACCTTGTGCAATAAAAACTCCCACAGCTAGTACTGATGATAATAAGGTGTTAGATAGTAATTTGAATCTACTGATTCACCCAGAGGTAAATTTAAAATCAGATTTGAAAAATGCGACAATAAAACAGACAGGTGCTAAATCAATAGAATTTCTAATTAGTTAAGAGTTGAGGTAGTAGTGACATGAGAAAGTATACATATTTATGCGATGTCAAGGAAAATGTTAGGAAAGTTGTCTAAGCACTCTGAAAGGACGCCAGCTCTTCCGGCACCCTGGCTCATACATGCTCAAAAGTTCTGTCGCCGTTAGGGGTCATATTAGTGACCAGTCAACATGAGCATCAGGATTGGGAGAATGGGGTGGGCTTGAGATGGCTCTTTGGAGGAAAGGATCAAGTGTAAGATCAATGTAATGTAAAATCACCTGTAATAACTATTTTTTTTAACCAGACAAGTTCATTACCTGTGGTGATGATTTCTAACGTCAGCCAGTTACCTAACGCTTGGGCATCCATCATTTGGTACAATGTGTCAACCAATGATTCCCAGGTAGAGTTTCCACTCCTATCCTGCCTCTTCTCATTCTATTTGATTTGTTTTATTGTCAACAAAACCCATCTGTCAAAAAGTGGTGTGTGTGTGTCTTCGTGCACACGTGTGCATGTGCCCACAAAGGCATGTTTGTTGTTCATTTATAGTTTCCTAGTTCCTTTCATTTCATATTTAAAGTAATATGTTCTGATGTACTTGGACCCTGAGAGAGTTCTGGCTAGCAAAAATGACAGACAGGTATTGGTTACTTCTGAGAGGCTGGTCATCCCCCAACAACATGCATCACAGAATTCTAAGACCTTCCTGCGGCCATGTTAACTAGACTGTAGGGAAGCTCCTTGCCTTAAAATTTTACACCCGACTGCTATCAGAATTTGATATCTCATCTCCTTAGCTTCTTCTGGCCTCACCTTTTACCTACAGTCTCTTCTAGGAAGTTAGAGAATTGGTTTCCAAATAAGTCCCTAGAATATTCACCAATTTTGCCTAACTATCCTCTGACAGCAAAAATTTTTGAGTCAATTATGTATGGATTTTATCGCTCCCAGGCTTAAGCTGGGTTTTAGTGCCATCTGGTGGTTACATGCAACACTGACCAGAAACTGGCTTCAAGTCCCAATGCAAATGATTAATAGACTCTCTCAAGAAAACCAAGGAGGGAGTGGCACAAAAGATGAGTCAGCACTTCCTCTGCTCCCCTCTCACTAAACCTCAGTGTGTTGTCTGGAAACCACCAATGTCTGCAGAAAACAGGTCAGCTGTAAATAACAGCATTTCTTCTTAATGCAAAGCAAATGCTCCCTCCAAATTACTCGATTAGTTTGCATTAGGTCCCAGCAATAAAAACAAAGCCATAATAGGTTCACTATAAGTGTTCTTTCCCTTCGACCAATGTTCCTAATATGGATAATTGTTCAACCCTATTCTTCCTTGGCCTCAGGATACCCTGGCATCTGAGACAGATCTACTGCCTAAAGGAAGGCCGCAGGGGGTTCCCTGGGCCTGGCTTCCTCTCAGTCCCAAGAGAAGGGACTAGAACTCAGTAGAGCCTTTTCCCTTTGATAAATCCCCTCTAGGAGTTCATTTTTTCCAACTCCAGGGCATAGGAGGGGAGACAGATAATTACGTCCTTCAGTCTCACAGCACAGCAACACACTGGCTTTGCTTAGTGGCCTCTCTTTGAAAGCTACCTCAGTTATCCCACCCACTGTCCCAGGTTACTTGGTTTAGCATGAGAATCTGGAGACTGAGGTCAAGTATAGCTTCTCCAACAGTCACAGCCTGCTTACAAACCAAGCTGAACAAGGAACTCGGATTTCTTAATTCTAGCCTGATGGAAAACTTAAACTCTGGGACTTTTATTATATTCTGGGCTTTCTAACCATTTTTTCAGGTACAATTTTCAGATGCGAGGAAACTGCCTTCCTAGAAACTCTTTCTATTCCTTCTCCCTCATCCTATCTCCCATCTTTGTTGGATGCTATATCCTCTTCCATTCCCACCTTCTAGAGTCCCTTGGTTCTTTTCCTTGCTGCCCAGCTTAACTCATGTTCACTGATGTCTCCTCCAAGTGCTGTACTACATTTCTCAATTCTTCCTTTCCTCCTCTTCTTGGAACACCTGGTTTTCACACCTATCTGCTTTCCCATACATAATCTGGGACAATGACTTGTGGTCTACTATTATTGACCCAGTTTTGGGCACAAACAACCTCATCATTATTTGATCATAGAGAATATTCTTCTATCTAGAGCAAAATAAGAAAAAATTACTATCCATAAAATAGGAGTTTGAGGTTAATTGTTAACATCCCTAATAGGATTATTTTCCTTGTTCTGGGACTTTCGGTGTTTCTTGCATTTTGGGATGAATGACCAAATGACTTACACGCTCCATGGCTAGTACATACAGCCAAGTCTTTCTTGCATTTTGGGATGCAAGAAAGTCTTTCTTGCATTTTGGGATGATTGGTCTCATCAGAGTATAACTGGTGGCTTCTCATGATGAGCCAATTTAAAAAACATGTTTCCTTTAAGATTAATATTATTTCAGAAAAGAGTATCTGTCCAATTATTTATTGGACAGTGTTAAACACTTGTCTATGATAATTGATAATTGATAGTCCAGGGAAAGTTAAGAGATGCCAAATGATTCAGGAAAGATAGAACTCTATGTAATGTTACATAAAAGCCCTTTAGGAATAAACAAGATCAGTCTTTAAAAGTACAGAGTAAGATTTCATTGTGTATTGTTAATTTAGTTGACCTAGGGTTCAAATCAGAAATCTCATATATTGAATTACAATGTGTTCAGTGTAATTAACAACTATAATCATCATCATAACTCTATTTCAGAACTTGGTTTTCTTTAATAATCCTCCATCTGCCACTTTGAGTCAACTCCTGGAAGTGATGAGCTGGCAGTTTTCATCATATGTTGGTCGTGGCCTTAATTCAGATCAACTCAATATGCTGGCAGAGAAGCTTACAGGTGAGAATTGTTAGGGACAGAGACTTTGCCTGTTTTTTGACACTCAAGCATTTTAAGGAACCAGAATGATATTATGAACACTACTACTAATAACGATTATTACAGTTTATTGAGTGTCTCCTATATTGCCAGGCACAAGTGCTATATTGTCTTTAATTCCCACAAAAGTTCTTTAAGGTCCATATTATTCTATCCATTATAAAGATGAGGATGCCAAAGTTCAGAGGCCAAGTGACTGACACATTCCATGGCTAGTACATACAGCCAAGTCTTGGGCAGGACAAGGCCAGTTCTAAAGCCCTTCCTTTCCATTGCACATATCAGTTTCCAGGTGTATTTAAGCCGTTTCTACTGAAGATGATGTGAAGTCTTCATGGTACATTGATCTTTCATACTAATATCTCAACTGTCATTAACCAACTGGGAAATGACTGATTTCCTCACAAGTACAGGAAACTTAATAGAAAATTTGAAACACCTAGTAATAATTTAATTCTGCATATTGAGAAAGTTTCAGCTTTGCCTGAGATTTCTAAAGTTTGCAGAATAGCCTCATTGGTACAGATTTAGTCTGAGCTTTGTCTAAAAGAATTTTAAAAGATATCTATACTTTGACAAGTCAGGAATGAACACATTTAGCACCAAAAAAAGAATTCAAATTGGATCTGTATTACTTTCTAGTTAAAGAAAGGCCAAAAATGCACAGATATACCAGCAAATTTAACATGTGATGCAGGATTGCTTACCATCTGCATCATCTTATCAATAGATATTGAAATAAATCAGGACTTTGGGAAATACTACAAAATTTATTTAATGCAAATATCTTTGTGGATCCTTATTTAATTCTTAAACAGTATTCAATAAATATTTGTTAACGAGTAAATAAATCTTTTAAGTATATAGTACAGACAGTGACCATATCCTTTCAGTTCTTTATCAAATTATCTGTAAGCATAATTTCCTTAAAAATTTAGGTAGAAAGTGGCATCATTTCACTACTCTGGATCAAAACAACTGATGGTTGCCTATTGCCTTATAGATTTTTAGACTGTTCTTTTCACCTTAATAGGCCAGATTCCTGGTAATCTGGCTATATTTAATTTATATAAATTTATTTCACAAGGCTCATTCACTGGCACTAGGGGGCTCTTCCTGTCTTCACACTGAGCTATGTTCATGACCACCATGCCTTGAACTACATCGTTACTCTTGCTCCCTGGAGTGGCTTCCTTCTTTCCCTCTGATGATTGGTATCCTACCCATTCATAGAGATTCCTAAACGCATTGTTAGCTCCTCCACCAAAAAGCTTTTTTCCAAAATGATGAATTTCTTAGGAGCATATGAATATGACATATTCATACCACAACTAACTGTAAAGTGTAAACCCATCGCAGGTGTTGAAGAAAAGGTTGAAAGAGGAAGAAACATCTAAATTGAGCACAGAATTGAAGAGTCTCATTGTTTTATTTTTTTAAATCTTATTCTTTCTTCATTTTAGTCCAATCCAGCTACAGTGATGGTCACCTCACCTGGGCCAAGTTCTGCAAGGTACAAACAGGGCACGGGGAATATCATTTAGATACTTTGTGTTTTTAAGTAATGCTCTTCTCTAAGCCTCCATATCATTACCTTGGGTTTTGAAGATTTGCTAGACAAGAATTTCTTTTTAAAAAGGAAGTATTGTCCAGTTTAAATAGATAAGAATTTTTTTTAAAAAAAAGGAAGTATTTTCCAGTTTAAATAAAACATTTATTGAAAAATGAAACTTGTATTATATCAGTGTTACTGCTTAAATAATAATTGTCCTAATGGTGCTTATTTATTTTAATAGGAACACTTACCTGGTAAATCATTTACCTTTTGGACATGGCTTGAAGCCATCCTGGACCTGATTAAGAAACACATTCTTCCCCTTTGGATTGATGGGTAAGCTATGGGCTATATTGTCCATATGAGTTAGGTTCTTTTTCTGTTTTTATTGGTTTTGTTTCAATTCCCTTTTCTTTTAAGCATGTTTCATGCCATATGAATAAAAATACTTGTAATTTCTTACCCTCTTCAAAGAGTATTGATATGTATATCTGTATATGAGTATCTCAGGTACAATGGACTTTTGATGATACATAAAACAAACTTTAGGTCTATTCTTTTGGCTAATTTTTTCTGTTTTTGTTTTTGTTTTGTTTTTGTGGTGCTGGGGATATGAACCCAAGGCCTTGTGCATGCAAGGCAAGCACTCTACCAACTGAGCCATATCCCCAGCCGTAGGACTATTCTTTATGAATGAAATAAATGCAAATGCAGTAATGACCAGATGAAACAATGCATTCTTCTATTTTCAGGTATGTCATGGGCTTCGTTAGCAAAGAAAAGGAACGGTTCCTGCTCAAGGACAAAATGCCTGGAACCTTTTTATTAAGATTCAGTGAAAGCCATCTTGGAGGGATAACTTTCACCTGGGTGGACCACTCTGAAAATGGTATGTACTCATTACAGCTTATTCATGTGAATTTAGTAATCTTGAGTTTGGTTATTGGGATTTCAGTTCCCAGAAGTGCATGGTATATTGCTATGTTTATCAAACGTTCATCAAGTTTGAACCTTGGTTGGTGCAGTTGTCTCAGGATTCCATGAATTCTGAAAGCCTGTGTGGTCACACTCTATCACATGAACAATCTGTCCGACTGCAGATAGCCTGTTGTGTATTTCAACCACAAAGATAATGTGGGCAGGAAGAACAGTCACAATGAACATCTGCAGGAACCTGATTCCTCTGATCTCTGGTTTTTCAGGAGAAGTGCGATTCCATTCTGTAGAACCTTACAACAAAGGCCGGTTGTCTGCTCTGCCATTTGCTGACATCCTTCGAGACTACAAGGTTATTATGGCTGAAAACATTCCAGAAAACCCTCTAAAGTACCTATATCCTGACATTCCCAAAGACAAAGCCTTTGGTAAACACTACAGCTCCCAGCCATGCGAGGGTGAGGTTCTTTCTGTTTACTTTCTTCTTACAATTTTGGAAAATAACGTCATATCAGAGCAAAGTAAATGAAGTTCCTCTTTTTTGTTTACTTCAGTCTTTGCAAGATCTAAGGGGCATGTGGAAGTCAAAGCCTTAGAAATGAAGTGGTACTTCAGTGATTCCTGGAGAGGGCCTGCTAGACTGTCTGACCTAAGCAGAGTGATAACCAGTGGCTACAACCAGATTCTGCCCTTGTCACGGGGCCTCTCACAGCCTCTCTAGAGCTTAGGATTTCTCCTTCATAAAATAGAAATGGTGCTAACTTCCCTTCTCTGACAGAAAAAGGAAAAGAAAGAGGAGGAATGATTAAAAGCTTTTAAAAGTAAGGAAAGCCAGGCGTGGTGGTGCACATCTCTAATCCCAGCGGCTCAGGAGGCTGAGTCAGGAGGATCACCAAGTTCAAGGCCAACCTCAGCAACTTAATGAGGCCCTCTGCAACTTAGCAAGACCCTGTCTCAAAATAAAACATTAAGAAAGGGTCTTGGGATGTGGCTCAGTGGTAAAATACCCATGAGTTCAATCCCAGGTATTAAAAAAAAAAAAAAGTAAGGCAAGTCTTTTGCAAAGGAACCCAAGGCCTTATACATTTTATATTTTTCATCTTACTTATATTATTTCATCCTTTTATAATCTTACACCACACAGTGTTTGTTTGCCAGCAAGGGAACATGGGGGTCTGGGCTTCATCCCTGCTCCCTTAGCCTATCTTTCCTGGCAGTAGCTTAAGGGTCTAGAATAGTACCTGGCCAAAACAAATTCAGTAAATATTTATAGAATACATGAAAGAAAATTCATTGTTAGCTATATAATTATAAGGCAAGTTCACCACTCTGCTTCTTTATTGAAAGTACAGTTGATCCTCTGTAGCCATAGTTTCTGCCTCTGTAGATTTAATCAGCCATGGATCAAAATTATATTTTTTAAAAATTCCGTCTGTGCTGAACATATACAGACTTTTTCTTGTCATTGTTTCCTAAAGTGTAACAACTATTTAAATAGCATCTATATTGCATTAAGTGTTATAAACAATCTAAAGATGATTTAAATTAAATTATATGGGAAGATGTATGTAGGTTATATACCTATACAATATAACTTTACATAAAGGACTTGAGCATCCAAGGTTTTTGGTGTATTCTGGGATTCCTGGGACCAATCCTCCACAGATAACAGGAATGTCTACATATACAATCTGTAAAAATCTTAGCTGGACAGTGTGGCACACACCTATAATCCCAGTGACTTGGGAGGCTGAGGCAGGAGGATCTCTAGTTCAAACCCAGCCTCAGCAACTTAGGACCTAAGCAACTCAGCGAGACCCTGTCTCTAATAAAACATAAAAAAGGAAAGGGAAAATTTTCAGCAATAGCGACTAAATCTCTACACATTATCTTATGGAAAATCCTATAGTTGTCACTCACAGATAGTGACTTTCTGACACCTGATTTCATCCTCTCTGAAACAAACAACAACAAAAGCATACAAAAGAAAACAAAACCAAGAAAATTGTGGCTTTTAAATGACATTCTACATAAAATAGAATAAAATACAAATGTTGTTTCAACAAATTACAGTTGGAAAATTAGACCAACTCCAAGTTCAACGAGTTTCCAAGGTAAGGCTTGCACACCACTGTTCCTACAGTATTCATAATAGTACAGTACTGTGTCACTTCTAGGGATGATGAAGCTGGTGCTTCCAATGATTGTATAATAATAACATTATGGTTGGTGTCAGTTCATGAGACCTGATTTGATATGAACCCTCTAATATATGAATAAATAGGACCTTATAATCAAACTTACATGCAACAAAGAAGACAGGTAATAGAGTTGATTCTCAACTTTCCTCACACATTTTAGAGACATTACTATGTAAAGGCCTTCTAAGCGACTTGCTTTTCTCTTCTTGTACATTGAATGTTTAAGTAGATGTCTGTTCATTCTATTCAACTAAATTTTTGTGAGTCACTTCTGCATTCTCCTTTTTCCTTTTAGCATTGTTGATATTTTTCTAGTCTTTTTTTCTTATTTTATCAATAATGTTAATAATGTTTCCCCAACGTTATGCCTTTCTTTTCCAGTTTCAAGACCAACAGAGAGGGGAGACAAAGGTTATGTTCCTTCAGTTTTTATCCCCATTTCAACAATGTGAGTAATCCTAGTCACATGTAAAATATTTATTATTGAATTAATTTTAAAAAAGCTTTCCTATAAAAGATTTAAGGGTAGAGCAGAGTACACATAAG
Organism: Glaucomys volans; assembly: GCA_020662805.1. Lineage (NCBI taxonomy): Eukaryota > Metazoa > Chordata > Mammalia > Rodentia > Sciuridae > Glaucomys > Glaucomys volans. Next base: position 85,257 of record JAJEJO010005213.1, read on the forward strand.
TGAGAATAAAACATTTTAATGTCCAATAAAGCATTTTATGATTCACTTCTTTTAACACATAAAGCTAGTCTTCAGAGCGCACTTAAGTAGTCTGTAATGACTGGGATTATAAAGCTGCCCTTTTACATGCCATATATCCCACAGCAGATTGAATGCAGATTGAATGTGTCACGAACAGATGAAGCTCTAGAAGCGAGTCTCAGATGCAGTACATCACCATGGCTTTTATGTTCTAATCCATGTAATGCTGACATGTTATCTCTTTAAGCCGAAGTGATTCAACTGAGCCACAGTCTCCATCAGACCTTCTTCCCATGTCTCCAAGCGTATATGCAGTGCTGAGAGAAAATCTGAGTCCCGCAACCATTGAAACCGCAGTATGTTCCCTTTTCCATTCCTGTTCTGGGGCATTTCCAATGGAGCAAAGGTGGTGTGTGACTCCAAGGGGCTGATGTATTGCCTGGGCAGGGAGAAAACACATGTCCTGGTGCAAATCCATGAGCATAACACAAGGAGTGTCTCTGTGGTCCTATGTGTTGCTAATGTGACAGCTGTTGAAGGCAGACACCTAAGCTTACTAGGACTACTTTGAGTTCTTTCCATCAAAAGCACCGAGGGTGAAATATTCCTATACACCACTCCAGGACATGGCCTGCTGTGGCCATTGACCCCAACAGTCCCCAACTCTCTCTTCACTAATATAGTGAACAACACATATTAGTTAATATTTATAAGCCTGATTTAATATCTATGTTAACAGTTTAAGCAGCACAAATTCCAATTTTTCTTGGTTGTTGCTTGCATTACTAGTTCCTGGAGACTCTCCAAATAGTCTATGGATACCAATTAATAGCATCATACTGATATTCTTCTTTTGGAGAATTTGGGTCATAATTATAATGCAAGAATGTTACTCAGGATGCATTCTATTTGTTTTTATTCCCATCCATCCAGGGGTTCAAAACTCCATTTACATGAAATTGAACATAAATCAGAATCTTGGAGGGACCCTGAATCATAAGACAAATTTGTAGCTGGCTATGAATCAAGTGGTATTCAGTCCTTCTTTTGAAGATTTCCAGGGATGGAAAACCCACTCTCTTCATTGATAGATTATTCCAATGTTGGTGTCCTTGGCTTGCTAAGTTTTTCATGTCTAACTGGACATTCGCTATTTTTTGCACCCATTTCCTCATTGCATCTTTGGTGTGGTGAATGGAGCTTCTTCTCAACATTGTCTTTAATCTACATGAAAGATGCCTTTTACTTCCAACTAATCAACCACAAATATTTTTGTGAATACTTAGCAGGAAACAGTAGAAAGATTATAGAGTATTTAGTAGACACAAGGATACTTATCTACCCCCTGCCAATAGTGCTTTATTTGCAAAACATTAGTTTGCTCACCAAGCATTTAATTTTTAATTTCAGATGAAATCTCCTTATTCTGCTGAATGACAGTATAAAATTGGACAGCCCAAAGAAGGAAGCAAATGAAAAAGTTCAAAGACATTTCTTCACTAAAGACCACATCTAATTTCTTCAGCCTTGTAAATACCGGGTTTTTTTAGGAAATGGTAGAAATCTGAAGCTCCTCTCTCTCTGGCACCACAACCACAACTGGGAATGTTGTGACTGAAATGCTAAAAACCACAACTTCAGATAAACTTGCAAGATAAGACAACTTTATTGTCTTATGTGTTTATTTTATTTCTGATTTTGTTTCTCAAGTGTTACTTATGATTTTGGTTCTAGAAGGCATAAGTGTTAAATTTTCAGGGTAGATTAAGAATAACAAAGTCATACCTACATTAATCAAAACCAGCAGGAAGTCCCGAGGGAAAAGTCAAATAGAATCATCACAGTAGATCCAAGATGGAGATAAAGATGAGGCATTAACAGCACCAATTTGCAGGAACCCCAGGTGTGAATGATAAAGCATCCTGATTGCCATGTGGACATTTTCCATACCAGGTTCACAGCTATTATTGTCACAGCCAGAGCTACTTCTCTTATTAGGGAGAGGGATCGAGTCATTCCTGATGGTGTCTTGAGCAAATGGTGCTGATATTACAAGTATTGAAAGCAGACAACATGGATAAAAATCTCATGGAATGAAGAATGGGAAAATAACAATTCTGACTTTGGGTGACTGATTTCATTCATGGGTTGCACATTCTTTATCTCTAGAAGAGGCTGGAATAGAGATGGGCTCTATGATCCTTTCCAGTTTTAGCATCCTCTGGTCCCATGAATTTAACCTGAGACTGGAAAGGATAAGAAGTTCCATTCCTTTGGTTTTCCCTGCTGGAGGGAAGGGGAGGTGCTTTACTGGATGGCAGAGCATGACTATAAGCTGCAGGTTTAGTTTGGTTCTTGTCTTACCATAACTGGATGCTTAATGATGCCACTGTCCAGTCACTGCCCTTAGTGATAGTGAGGGGTCCCCTAAGCCCAAGACCTGGAGAGTTCTCTATGTTGAGCCCTTTGGAAACTGCTGAGCCAGGTGAGAAAGTTTTACTACTAAAGCATCTGCCATGACCAACTGCAGAATAATTTCAGGTCTGTTCTTCTTCAACATGAGCCCTGACTTCAGAAATAACTCCCCCTCCATGGGGCTCCACTCTATTCCTTCCACTCATCTCCTGTCCTCCAGGCAAACCAAACAGGCAGAGGCTTGTGTTTGATGGGAAAGAGTTCAAACAGGAAAAAAGGTTTTACTATAACTTGCCTTTTCCCTTAGTGAGATTCAATCTCTTATCCTTTATACCCATAACACGTGTGCCCAACTGGATTCCAGATTGTTATTAAGGGACAAACTCTACCCCCACCCCTAGGCTGCTTCCTTTACTCCTTTGCAAGCTCCTGAGAGAACCCTTAACGGCTAAGGTGTCTGTTTGACAACATCTTTCTCAGGGTGCTTCTCCCAGTCCCTACTTCCCTCCACAGACCCACTTTCCTGAAATTTCCTGAGACATATACATCAACTGGCAGCAAAAACTAAAGGAAATAACTTGAAACTGGGATGATTATTAAAGTTTTATCTTCGAAGAAGTAATTTCCTATCAGGAAGTGCTAAAACACTTGGATTAAGATTTTTTTAAAAAATGTTGCAGAAGTTTCTCATTCCTGGAATTTCTCAAAAGTACTGTGGATCTCAACTACTGAGAAGAAATTTTCGAAGGTTGTCAATAGAGTCTGGTGACAGAATGTCACTGATTTCCTATGTGATCACAACCATCAGTGTTTGTTATTTGGGGGTAGAAAACACAAGGAATTCGCTAGTTTGCTTGATATAATGAAGCAAAGGCCACATTATGAGAACTCAACAAGTAGTTATTTTTATCTAGATCCAGAAAATCAAATGTTCTTGATCTCAAGAGTGTTATTACCCAAGAGTGTGAGTCTTGTACTCCAGAAATCATATTCGTAGAGGTAATGAGATATAGTCAGGGGACATTTGGGAATATGTTTAGTCCAAGATAAGATGTGCCACATCAGCTGGAAATGCAGTGGGAAGAGAATTTAGACCATATTTCTTCCAAATCCTACCCCAGAATATTTTTCCTGCCAACTATGACTTAGGTCAGATTGCAATGAAAGTACTTTAGATCAGAGGGCTTCAAAACCACAGAAATTCATCTCTCACAGTCCTGGGAGGCTGCAAGTTCAAGATCAGGCTGTCAGCAAGGTCCAGTTCTGGTGAGGGCCTCTTCCAGGCAGCAGACAGCCGACTTATCATCTTCTCATGGTTATCTCACACAGCAGAGAACTAAAGAACTAGATTTCTTTTGTAAGGGTACTAATCCCATTCTTGAGGGCTCATCCCTGTGATTTAATCATCTCCTAAACATCACTTTGGCAATTAGGATTTCAACATATGAAAACTAGCAACAAATAAGCAACGTTTAATGAAATAAAACATTTAGTTTTGAAATATTCATCACATTTTCACTTCTCCCCGCACTCATCCCAGGTCAATCACAGGTATGCATTTTGTTAATCCTATTTTGAATTCTTTTTAACATAAAGAATCATTTGAACCTATTTTGCTAAATGTCAGTGACTTTATCTGGAATAAATACTGAGAGAAGGCATCTGGCCAGTTTCCTCCAAGTCTAAGGTAGTAGGGAGCACCCTACTCTTGCCCCAAGAACCAGAAAGAATAAACATCCTCCAAGCAACCAAGGGAGTTTTCTTTACTTCACAAGGTTCAGGGGGCCCATGTACTCCCTGCAGTAGAAGGTAGCCCGAATAGTGTCAAGTCATCCTAGGGCTTTGCCCTAGCAGCAGACCCTAGACTTGGCTAACTTGCTTCTGTGCACACATGCTCCAGTTTCTGACACAGAGTAAAGACCTTTTTCCAATTGACCATGAACATTTATTGATTTAACTGATTGCAGTTTTTAAAGTCTGGATTATCAGTGTAATTTACACAAAATGAAATTCACCCTTGTTCATCATATCAGTCCATGAATTCTAACAAACCCATATATTTTTGCAACCACCATTGTAAGACATATGAGTATTTCTACCAGCATCCTCACAATGAGGATGCGATAAAAATGCAGTGGAGGACATTCTCTGCAACTTCCTTGCAGTAAATACAATTCCATGTGGCTTCTTTTGTAGATCAAATGCTTTGTTTAAAATAAATAAATTGGATATCACTCCCTGCTAGAAATTTTTGAATGGCTCCTGACACTCTACATTAGCCTTTTGTTGTTGTTTTTTGACACTGGGAAATTGAACCCAGGGGTTCTTAACTACCAAGCCACATCCTCAGCCCTTTTTTGTATTTTATTTAGATACAGGGTCTCACCGAGTTGCTTTAGAGCCTTGCTAAGTTGCTGAGGTTGGCTTTGAAACCACAATCCTCTTGCCTCAGTCTCCCAAGCTGCTGGGATTACAGGCGTGTGCCACTGCACCTGGCTACATTACCAGTTTTTACCTGGAGTATGAAGGTTCATAAATTTGAATGGTAATTATTAACAATTTTATTTCCACTAGCTTCTGAGTGAAGTTTAAAATTTCTATCAATTTTGAATAAAGGCAGTGTTGCAGGTGTCTCATAATATTATTTATGCTAAGCACAATTTGAAAAGTGCATCAATCAGACTAGATATTTAATGTCAATAATAAAGAAGTGCTGATTTTATACTATGCTACAAGGTGGTTTCAATATGATTTTCATATATAAGAAAGTTGGTTTGTTATCTGTATTTCAATGTCATTGGTTTCCTTCTTAATCTTATGCATTTTATCTAATAAAAACATTAATTCTTAAGAGTTGATAGATTTTGTCAGACGACAAAAAGGGTCCATGGCATTAAAAAAAAAAAAGTTAAGATTTCCAGCTCGGAAAAAAGATGATAAAGATCATAATTCTCAACAAATCTTTCCAAAATCTCACACTATTGAGTCTCTAAGTCTTCAATTCTCATCTCTAATTTCTCCCCAAAGGCTTTTCATCCTCCAAAACTCAAGACACATAAGACCATCTGAACTACTTTCAGTTTCTTTGATGGTTCATGCTCTCTCACCTCCCTCTGCTGCAGTCTCTTATTTCTCCAACCCTATTTTATCTGGGATGATATTTACCCACCCTTTGCGCTCTGGGTAGTCGTCCTGCCAAATGCACTTGTGTGCACATGCACCTGTGTGGGAAGAGCTCAGTCACACCATGCCCTCCCCTCCATAGCATCCTGGCTCTCCCACTACATGCTTGTCACTTTGTTTTCAATGCACATCATGTCTTCTTCGTCAGACTCTAATCGAGCTCTGCATGCACAGGGACCAAGACAGCCTTGCTCACAATCATATCCTTAAAATCTAACACAATCTGGCCCTTAATTTTTATTAATGATTTTGTGTTGGAACACAGAGGACAATGGTAAATTTCTTCCTTTCCTTTGTTCCTTGGTCTGCCTGTAAGAGCAGACTAGGATTCTATTTATAATGCCTCCAAACTCATGAGACAATCCCCCTATTATACTTCATTATGACTAACCACATGCTTGCTTTTGACACAACACAGAGCATGTCCCCTCCACTTCACCTTAACTTCCAAGCTCTGTAGTAATGGTCTAGAATTATACTGTACTCTAGGTCACCTTAACTTTCCTTTGATTTAGGTATTCTCTCATGTATACCTAATATGTCTGACATCTGCCACCCATAGATGAACCATGTGCCCCTGAAATTACCCCTTAACTCCCCCTTCATTAAATTTATGACTATCACTACTCCTGCCCCTGACAAAAGTCCCACACAACACTCTTACATCAGATTTGACAGGCATCCCCAGTAACATCTCACAGACTGTTACCAATGGAAATAAATCTACAGGCATCTAACAAGGTTTCTACAGAAGAATGCCCCCTAATTGCACTTCTAGGGCTGGTTTCCTTGGGGCAGGGCACAGACTGGACTCACATTTGGTTTCATCCTCTGCCGTTGCCTTCTTAAAATTCTCAGTAAGTTTTGGGTAAGACTCCACATTTTCATTTTGCCCTGGGCAAGGCAAGTTTTATAACTGACCCAGTGTTTTTCTAACAGGGGAAAATAAAAATTCGTGTTGTGGGATTTACGTAAGCTGCACATTAGGGGTCAGGCAGACATGGGGTGCACAAGAGGCCGCATGATATGGGCCAGTAAGGTAGGTCCTCTCACACCCTGGAGGTACTAGTTTGGTGCCAAGTTCTCCCTAAGTAGGTAGGGCCCTTAAAAGTAGATGAGCAGAGCCTAAAGAAACTCGGTCCCTGCCTTCCAGATTCGGTAAGTCACAAAAATACTAGGGAGAGCCCAAACTGTTTTTCCTTGACCAGCCTAACTGGAAATCACTGTCCAGTGATTAAGCTCAAAATCACCATAACTGGGACGGGGGTTGTGGCTCAGTGGTAGAACGCTTGCCGAAGCCCTGGGTTCAATCCTCAGTACCATATAAAAAAAAAAAAAGTAAAGGTCTTGTGTTCCCCTACAACCATATATAAATCTGACCATAACTGAGGAAGTGGTGGGGGTGAAGACCCCAGGAAAGAAGAAAGACCCTCGCAGATCTAACGAAAGGACGCTGAAGCTGCCAGCCCTCACTTCCTTCCCACGCCCGCATCGCTGTCAAGGCCAGCTGCCCAAGCAGGGCGAGGGTCAGAGCCTGCAGACCGCGTAGACAGCAAAGTGAGGGAGGGCCGGGGGAAAACAAGGTTCAACTGAAACGTTTCCAGCACGTGGCGTAATGGGAAAACTTTTCTTTCCTTGGCTCTGGAGTTAGAACACCCAACCACCCTCCATCTTCCGTGCGCCAGGCTCTCGCGTGCCGCCGCCGGGCCCCGCGCAAGAGCTTAGCCCAGCGCAGCTGTCCGCCTCCAGCACCAGAGTGAAGGTGGGTCTGCGGAAAGCCCCGAGCTGCGCCTGCGTGCTGCGGTGCAGGCATGGCTTTCGGTTTCTTCTCAGCTCTGCTGCTTCTTGTTCCCGGCCTGTTTCCCGGAAAGCACGTGGGGCGGCTCTTCTACGCTGTGCCGACCCTCCCGCCGAAATGTCTCAGATTGCTAAGCGCCGCCCCGCCTCTCCCTCCGAGAGGGCTGGGTCCGGGCAGGCTTGGGCTGCGCTTCAGTGTGCGGAAAGCACCAGGCTCTTCTCTCTGGGAGCGGATTTTGACTACGAATGTAACAGTGGTGTAGCTGTAGATATCTTTTAAAAAATGCCATAAACGTGATCTACCACCGAAGACATTAACATTTTAAAATATTTTCTGTTTCCATTTATTTACATTTCTATATGTTCTTATATAGAATGATGCTTTATTTTCTGAACTTTTCCGCTCAACTTTATAAGTGGGTATTTTCTAATCTAATTGGTCTTTGAAAGCATAGCTTTTATATTGTCATATGAATGTTGCCTTAATTTGTCAGTTGAAAAATAAACCTATTTTCTGATTTTTCCTTACTCTAAATGAAATTGCAATTAACAGCCTTTATGACAAAATGTTCACCCATATCTGGTGATTTCCTTATAGTAGTTTTTCTGTAAGTCCAAGAATATTGTAAAAACTTGTGAAAAATTGCGTTTTCAACCGCATTCTTCAGTAGTATTTTGGATAATGTGCCACTTGCAGTTAATGGAAAGAACATAGTTTGTTCATGTACAGTTATCTTCCTAAAAGTTTTCACTGCTTTCCTCACTTTTGGGATGAAATAACGTCATGTACATAGAAAAATAGTGATCAAACTCTGCATTGTAGCCCTGCATTAGAATATCCAGCTATATGGGAGTTCCTCTATAGATTTGCACTTACTAATTGGGAAGAAGCACACACCAAGACAACTAAGTGACTATACAAAACTCAAATCCTGAGAACTAAAGGAATTTTAGAAATTTTTTTATTTCAATTCTATTATGTTAAGTATGTACAAACAAAGCTTACACTGATTGACATTTTTAGGGTTGCATAGTAGCAAGGCATATGACTGCAAATAAGGAGGGATGAAGAGGCATTGACTGCATTTTTGGAAATTCCTGTTGTTAAATATTTGAGTTATAATACTCCAAACATTAGGAAAATATGGCTAAGATACAATATGGTAGCTGAGAGGAGAGGGAAAGTCTAAACATTTCATATAGGTTTGTTCATCAGATCGTAGCTACCATTTTAAAGCAGATAAAACAGATCAAGTCTGCAAACAAAGAGCACAAAGCTATTAAGCTTTTGATGAAGGTGTTATAAGGTCAAAAAGGATAAGGTGCTCCTTGAGGATGAGAGACCTCACATCAGATGGGGATGAGCAATAGGCCTGTTTCACTTGAGAAGTTTTGTTTTAAAATTCCACTCTAGGATGTTCTGCTTCCCCCATAGGATCTCTGTGAGTGATCTGATATATAATATATATTGTTACAAAACAAAACAAACGTTTCCCAAGCCTCAACAAGGTTAAAAAACCATTTATCATTGCTTGGGAATATGGGGTAGGTGGGACAGTTTTGGTCCACTGGGTCAGGGCCATCTGATCTTGCCTAGGCTCTTACATCTGAGGCCTAAGTTTAGACAACTGCACCCACACTTGAGGCCTGTGTAGTCTCTCATCCTGCACAAGGCTCACCTGACTTGCCATGGAGGCTGGGCAGGGCTCTGAGAGCAGGTAAGGTTAGGCTCAAAACAAACAAACAAACACAAGGTCACCTGCTGCATAATATTGGTCAAAGCAAGTCACAAGCCAGCCCAGATTCAATGCTTGAGGGAACAGTCCCTACCTCTTACTAGAAGGAACTACAGTCACATTGCAAAGGAGTGCCAATGACAGAGAGAGAACAGAGGGGAATGTTGTGACTGATTGAAAATAAGCTACCAGGACATCCTTTGGAATTTGGAATAAGGAGAATGATGTATCTGATGATATCTTCTTGCCTTAGCCTGTAGACTGCACTGCATTCTTTATACTTCTAGCTATTATAAAATTTCTGTTATAAATTGCTTTAAATGCTTTGTGCAACAAGGCAGGTAAGACTAATTAAATACAACTGGGTGATTGGGCCATACAACAAGGGGTGAATAAAGAACAGGAATGGAACTGCCTTCTTTCTCCAAGCAAAAATAAATTTCCTCCAAATGGGAGGCCTGGAATGGTTTCTGAGTCTTTCTACTGTGAACTTATGAGTTACTCCATTGTCTTCCTAGATACTTACTGTGATCTTTAGACTCCTGACCATCCTTGACTATCATTTGACTACACAACAGCTTAGGGATGACTCATTATAAATTTCATCTTACTGTTTGTTTCTGATTGATTACAAATGACAGGATAATTCGTTTGTTGCCTTCTTTTAAATCCAATGCAAGTCTTTGCATTTATTTTTCTGAATTTTGTCCAATAGTTGTGATCCAGCAGAATTCTAGACTATTAAGATAATTTAGAATGCTCATTTTGTCCTTAGTGCAGTAGCAAATTTCACCAGGAGAGGAAAGAATCTCAGTTAAGCACAATTACAAAAAACACACACTTCTCACTCATGGGCCTGTGGGTCAGCTGCAGTCATTCTCCTCCAGGAGGCAGGTTTAAGGGAATTCATGCACATCTTCCTGATTCAGACTAAGGAACCAACAGCTACCTAAGGCATGCTGTCTCCTGACACAGAGAAAGAGCACACAAGGACAACTTGATAACAAAAACATGCAAATTTTCAGGTCATATCATATGGTGTGTATATGACAACTGCTATCATTCCTTTAGCCAGAGCAAGCCCCATGACCAAAGCCAGAGTCAGGCCATGAAAATGAATACCTTCAGTGAACCTATGATAAGGGTAGAAAGGGAAAGAAAAAAATTGAAAGTAATTCAATTTACCAGACATGACATTAGCTATTTTTTATGTTTTTTAATATGTTGCAAATTTGATATTGTTGATATAAAGATAGAACTTTCCAAGTTGTCTGTTGTAAGACAGTCATCATATATTTGGATTTGGCAATTTCTGGATCACTAGGTTTTAAATTTGTTTGTTTTTTGCTTAGTCACTTTTAAAACAGCCAACCTATGAGTCACACTTACAAAACAAAGATAGTTTGTCCTTTGGGAAATTAGAATCTTAAAGGGATAAGGTTTGGACACTTAAAAAGCATCATAATAAGGGAGGGTTAAAATTAAAGGCATAGAGGGAGAGCAGGACACAGAGAAGTTTAGTTGAGTAATTGGACAATGAGAGACAAGGCTGGAAAGAAAGATAAAAACATTTGTGGAGGATCCAGACTAGGCATCAACTCAGTCCTGGCTTTGTGAGGACACATGTGTGACAAGAAAGCAGAGTGTGTAGATATGGCTAGGGCAAAGAGCTACAATACACAGACATATATGTACACTCCTGGGAAATCATTTAGATCCTTCCACCCAGAGTTGCCTTATTATTTAGGGCTTGATTCAAATCCCATCCACTTGAAGGAACTAATAGGTTTTGTGGACCTATATTCCAAGAAGATCTCATCTGACCTCAGAGATACCTACCTGGGGAACTGGTGTGCAAGCTGAGATTTTAACCTCAGACCTGAAAGATGAATTAGCCAGCAAAGAAGTTGGGGAAAGGGGCTATTGGTTCAAGGGGATTTCCAAACAGAGAACTACTAGTGACAAGGCCCTCAGTTCGAGGAAAGAGTTTAGCTTATTTGAAAAACAAAATTGCTGAAGTAAGCAAAGAAAGAGTGACACAAGATGGGGTTATAGAGAGTGATAGAGGAACCAAAGCCTTATGGGCTGTATTAAGAAAAAACTTTATAAGCAAGAAAAGCCATCATAAGATCTTCAGGTGATTCCATCGGCTTGGAGGGAGGAGGTGCTCAAATAATCCAGATGAGAGAAAAGGGGATGGCAGAAGAGATGGAAAGAAGTAAATGAGATATGAGATATAATTAGAAACAAAATCAGCAAGGCTTGAGGACCAGCTGTGGCAGGAGAGGGAGAAGGCAATGTCAAGAATGACTTCTAGCTATTTAGCATGTACAATTCCTAAGATTTAAAGACTCTGGTTCTGAACTAGTTTGCAAAGGTCACTGGATATCAAAGTAGAGTCAAGTGAAGACTTTCAACGGGGAAGAGCTCCGAAGACAGGTGTGGACAGGACACGTATTTAGGTGTCCTCCATCTAGAACGACATTGACGCAGTGGGTAAGGTCGTCACAGCGCAGCGTGGGGGGAAACGTGGGTAAAGAACAGACCAGGTTCCTGACAACGTTTCACGCTCCATGGTTTGGTAGTGGTGATGGAGACAGTGCAGAAAGAACCCCAGAGGGGCAGAAAGAAGCACGGAGGACGTATTTTCATCATTGACCAAACAAGAAAGTGATTTAATGGAGGCGTCAACGGTGTCGAGCATTTTTGATCGGTCACGTAAACGAGGACCAAAGAGAATCTTCTGAGTTTAGCACCTGGAAAGTCAATCGCTAATCTGTTTCTAGAATGATAAGTCCCTCACACTGTCCTCTGCCTGGGTTCTCAGTAATGGGGCTAAGGCAGGGATCTCCTAGCTGGGGTCTATGCAAACATGGAACTTCCTTTTAGATGTTCACTAAAATACGTAAACAGAACTTTGAGTCCGTGGCGCTGCAACACAACCCCCTACTCGGCTTCCGAGGTGACTGAGGCGGGGCAAAAGCAGCGGAAACACCGGATCCAACCCTGGTCCGGCGGGGGGAGGAGGCGCCGCTCGCGGAACAGCCGTGTCCGATTGGCTGAGCGTGGCAACCACCCTGTGATTGGCTGAGGAAGAAGAAGGCCGGGCTCCTGTTGCTGCCTTTTCTGCTGTGGGGTACTTTCGTTTTCCTGCGCAGAGTCTGCGGAGGGACCCTGCCGTGTCGGAGGGCCGCACCTGTCAGACACCCAGCAGAGGCTGCCCGGCGCGCTCCAGTGAGGCTGCCCTACCTTGCTCCTGCTACCGGTGCTGGCTCCAGCGTGCAGAGTGAGTGGGCGTGAGGTTCCGGGTCAGTGCCAGGGGTGGGACGTGCCCACAAGGGCCCTCGGGACGTAAGGGCTACACGCCTGGTGAACCTGGCTTTTCACAGCTGACCCGTGAATTGGTCATCCCAGAGAAAGAAGAGATCCCGAGTACCCAGGTGCGAACAGTGCCACTTGTCCATGGCGTTGCCTGGCACGTTGCCCCTGTCAGTCGTGCTCTGTAAAGAGTTGTGAAACAGAATCCGACCCCAACCCCGCTCTCGCCGGAAAGCACTGCACCTTCCCATTTATCCTCACTTGCCTTACTTCTCGCCTCTCTTCAGCCAGTGACGTTTTTTTCTTTTTGCAGAAAGTTTCATTTGCCCTGTGCCATCCTCCATAGCTGTTTACATTAGACAGTGGCATTCTGTGCATGCAACTCCAACAGTCTTGTCCCCTAACGTGCTGCGTGTAGCTGCTGCTTTGGTTGAATCCCCAGCCCTTCCTTGAGCACAAGGTGACAGGTCAGTAATTGTCATGGAAGTCCTCTTGCAATGTAAATGATATTTAGCTCCAGAAAACCTCCAAACAATATAATTTATCTTTAAAAAATAAATTGTGATTAGTACTAAAGAGTTCCGGGGTAGGTATATAGATTTTGCTTCTTCGAATATTGTTTTATAGGTTAGTGAAGGAGTTGTTTGTATGGACAGCAATAAGAGTTGAACCTCCAGCACAATCTAGTGTGCTTCGCTGCTTAATGAGCATACTGGGACTCAAACTTGTGGAATTATAATAGGGTATTGGTTTTTGCTTTTCAATGCTATCGGAAATACACAAGATTTCAATTGAGTAGATTGTTATTGAACACATACTATATGCAGGATACTTCCCCAAATCTCCACCTCTGGAGTTTATACCCTATATGGGAGACATCATAGAGCTTTACAAGGAAGATTGGAACTGATGCTATAATAGAGGTCCAGAGTGCAGGCAGGCACAGATCAAAGAAAGCTTCATTGTCTCTGAGTAAGTCTCAGAGAGCTTTGTAGAAGAAGGGGCATTGTACCTCACTGTGAGTGCTGGTAGGATTTAGAGAGGTAGAAATTTGTAGGAAGACTCTGCCAGAGTGAGTGGCAACTGCAGAAAACAGAAATGTTGGGTTCATTCAATAAAACAGTAAATAGTTTGGTGTCTGGATTGCTTTGTTGATGGATGAAGATGGGGTGAGGTGGAAATCAGGTGTTTTTGCACACCACAGTGATGTGGTCTTACCCATGTGCAGCTGAGGCTGGATTGGGAGGATAGTATTGGGGGAGGCAGCCAGCCTTAAAGCTGGAGAGGAAGGAGTCAGTCCTAAAGTTGGAGTATGAGCCAGACATGCTGCTAGAACTTTCCTTGGAGCTGTGGGCTCACATCATGATGTATGTCCTTTTTCCCATAGGATGTCTCAGTGGTATGAACTTCAGCAGCTTGACTCCAAATTCCTGGAGCAGGTTCACCAGCTTTATGATGACAGTTTTCCCATGGAAATCAGACAGTACCTGGCCCAGTGGCTAGAAAAGCAAGACTGGTAAGGAAAACTCACTGGAGAGGAATTCATCTACACTTTAAGAACATTATTGATGACGGACTTAGAACCATGTTTACTGAAAGATGAGTCTTATCAGTGGCCGTGGGGGTTATCTGTTGCAGAAAAGTTTGATTTTGAAAAATGTACATCTCTGCAAAACCAAATTCAGCAGTTATTAGCACTTTTAAGTAGTTTTGTCAGATTTAATTATGGTATGTACTCCTAAATGTTTTAGAGAAGTTAGATAGTAACTTGTAACTCAGGAAAAGAAAGTTACAGGAAGAAATAGATTTAAAGAAATAATTAAAGCCAGATTATAGCAAAATATTTATTAGAAATATGAAGATGGTAATAAAGTAGTATCAATTTAAAGTGACATGTTCTGTTTTACAATTTATTGCTTGCTGATTGCAAAAATTTTAAATATTTTGCAAGTATTTGACATAGGAAGTGAAGGCCTTATTGATATTTTCCTTTCAGATTTCACCATGAATAGCAAAATCTTATAAGTGCTCTATGGTTTTCATGATAATTGCATATAATAGAAATTATGTATAAATTAATAAAAGCAATGTCAGTTTAAAAAGAAGACAATAAACCTAAGAAACACTTAAAAGTTATTTTAAAATAATTTCAATAAGGAAAGCCTTGTTTCATTTGTCTGTTTTAAGTACTGTCTAGAATGAAGTGTGAAGTGTGTAAATTTTATATCTCCTAGGGAGCATGCTGCAAATGATGTTTCATTTGCCACCATCCGTTTCCATGACCTCCTGTCACAGCTAGATGATCAATACAGTCGCTTTTCTTTGGAGAATAATTTTTTGTTGCAGCATAACATAAGGAAAAGCAAGCGTAATCTTCAGGTATGACCTGGTTTGCATGTTTTAGTTGAAGTGTTCCCATGTTTACCTAAGACATACTCATCAAATAGCACTGACCTTACACTCTCTAGTGTCTAAAGAAGTTACCCAGATATACATCAACTCCTTTTATGTGGTTAATATGTTTAGTATAAGTAAAATAAAATACTGATTGATTTTATAAGCATACAGGAATTTTCAAATTTAAGTGTATTACCTGTTAGGTGTCAAGAATTCTGGGAGAAATGTGACATTGTAACTTTATTTTACTGAAAATTATTGATATTGAAATCAAAGAAAAGGATCCATATTTTAAGAGCAGTGAACAATAGTCATATAGGAAACTCCAAGAAGCTTTATTGATCTTAGTCCTTGGGGGTACAGATGAGGAATAAATCTGAAAATGGAAAGGTTGAACCTCCCTGAGGCCCTGCAGCAAATTGGCTACTTGATTAGATTCCACCTTGCCTTCCTTCTGGTGGAGTTGCCCTCCCCTGGAAAAGGTAACCAAAGGACATCCAAACATGAGAAAATGTACTATAACTTTTTGGGAGTTGTACTCCCAGTAGGCCGTATTTATTCTGTAGTAGTGGAAATTTTTTGTTTTAATAAAGGCAAAGCTTTCTTTTTTAAATTTCATACACCGTCATTAAACTTTTCACCTTAGATCCTTGAAGTTTTCTCTTTTTATTTGTGAATGTACTTAAGATTTTATAATGCCACGGGGTGGGGAAATCAGATTAACTTTACAGAAATTTACTCTCATTCAGACTTTGTTTGAATGTACTTATTACAAAAAGCCATCATTACTGACAGTATTTTTCAAACTAGCTTTGGCAGCAGAAAAACTGAGATGAGTATCTTTGGTGTAATTTAAACCTAGGCCAACAGACATGTTAATTGAGGAACATCATAGGTAGTTCTTACATCATTTGCGTTGTCTTATGATCCCAACAGACAATGAATAACCTCAAGAAATACATAATGATATTAAAGTAAAAACATTACATGAGGGACTTGGGGGGTGGGTCAGCGGTAGAGTATGTGATTAACATGTGTGAGGCCCTGGTTCATTCTCTAGCCCTGGAAAAAACATTATATGAACCATGTGTGAAAATTGTGTTTTTTAAATCAGGAAGTGCTTTAGGTACCTGCAATTACTTAGTAAGTTAAAGCAGTTTCTGTCCTAATTTGTGAAAGGAAATAGCTTATGAGAATTTAATAGATGAGATAGGAGGTTTCCTAAGGAATATGAACAAGTTCACATCTATTTCTAATACACAATGGCTTAAAAATTCTGAACTTTGTCTTTTATTGTCACCATTTATATCTAGGATAATTTTCAAGAAGACCCAATACAGATGTCTATGATCATCTATAATTGTCTGAAGGAGGAAAGGAAGATTTTGGAAAATGCCCAGAGATTTAATCAGGTACTTTATCCTAATTAAACACCAACAATTTTAATAAAAATTCATTCATGCATTTCACAAATATTACCCAGGCTCAGAGCAAGGCAGTGCTGAGTATCCTTATGATTTTATAGCAAGAAGCAGGGAAAGTCAGATTTAGAGATTTTATAGAACCTGGCTTTATGAAAGATGCTAACCTAAAGGATCCTAATCCAAAAAATTCTTAATTTAAGTTCCACTAAGGAGAGAGACAGCACAAAATGAGATACGTCCAGGGGTGTCAAGTGCAATGATGGAGGGACCAGGGATGAGGTAGTTTCTTTAGGTCAGAGTCAGGAAACTTCTCTGAGGTACAGGCACTGGGATGGAAAACAGCAGATGATGAGAGGGCTCCTGCAGCAGTCCAAGGGAGCTACGGAGGGAGCTTGTACTCAGAATCAGTGGAGGAGGGAAGAGGTGGACAGATTCAGGTTATGTTTGGGGCCTGATGCCTAATAGGGCTAAGATTAAAAGATCAGATATGCATGTGAAAGAGAGTGAAAAATCAAGAATGGCACTGTGGTTGTGACTTGAGTCATTTGGAGAATGGTGGTGCTGTTCACTGATATGTAATGACAGGGAAGGAGGCAGGAGCAGGGTTTTTGCATAGCACAGCAGGTTTTGGGGGAAAGAAGAGATTGACAGGAGAGTGAAGACCTTTTAAAAAATTTTTATTCTTTTGAGATCTACATGATAGTAGAATGTATTTTGGTATATTATACATACATGAAGCATAACTTATTCCAATTAGGATTCTATTCTTGTGGTTGTACATGATGCAGAGTAACCCTGGTTGTGTATTCAAATACAAGGCTAAGAAAATTATGTCTGATTCATTCTACTGTCCTTCCTATTCCCCTCCCCAAGGCCTTTGTTTTGAATAAGACTTGAGATACCTATTCAATATTCAGAACGTCCAAACAGTAAATAAGTCAGAGTAGTACTAGTACCAAGATTTTTGATCATGGTTTTACAAATCTTCATGCAAACCTCTAGCAATGAGAGTTCAGCAGTTTTTCAGAATTGCTATGGCATTTGTTATTCCGTGAGCAGCTGAGTGGTGAGACCGCCTAGTAGGCAGGCAGTGGTCAGACCACTGTGGTGTGTTATTCTGGCCAAGCCCCACTTCAGTATGGGGGAGAATAAAGAGGACACAGTAAAAGGCACACTGTGTGCATTTCACTGATGGTGAACTGAGTCAGGGTGACAAGGGGGAGAGAGAATGGAAGTAGTGGTGGTGAATACCATTCTCCGTGTCCTCCTGAGTATTTGTCCTAGTCCTTTGGAATCTTGTTTCTCTGGACATTTAGTTCCTGTCTCCTCGTGACACTAAAAATACCTTGTTGTATTAAGCATGTAGAAGTATGTATTATTTGTTCTCAATTCAAACTGGCTAGCTCTTTTGGTACCCAGTGTAGAGAAAAAAGCTGTATAATGTTGGAGCAAAAACTGATCCTTTTGTCTCCTCTGAGAGAGGCCTGCCTGTCCCCAGCTGGGCATGCACCTACCTGGGAGGTTTCCTCAGGAAATGCTGATCAAGTGTGATTTTCATCCTCAAAGTGGTAGGTGATCAGCCTCCCCTGTATAAACAGACCTGACAGGACAGCCAAGAGCAGAGCTGGGCTGAACACTGTCCACCTTTTTACCAGTGCATGTCTCTTACATTTGGCCCCTCAGCCAAGAGTCGGCATTGCCCCCTGAGGAGGTGACCTCTGCTTTGCTACACCAGCCCCACCTGCTGGCTATTCTTTGGGTCTTGAAGACTTGCCCACTTTTGAGCTCCCTGTTAAAATGTAGAAAATCTGGGGGCAGGTTTGTTTTGAGCTTCTCAGAGAACATCCAAGTCTTTGAACACCTTAGTAAGGACTTTTCAAGGTATAAGGGAAGGTCTTGGTGTTGGGGGCTGTCAGGACAGTCAAGAAATACAACAGGTGCCTCCTTTCCATAGTACTCCAGCTTACCTCTGTCTGAGCAGTGCAGAAATATTTTTATCTCTCCTCTTGCTGAAGTAACTACATTGCATCAACATATTTTCTAAATGTATTGAAGTATGTATGCATGGAATGATGGATGCTTCAAAATTATCCAGTTTGGGGGCCAGAGGAGAATACAAATAAAACAAAAGTATCCATGAATTCATAATTACTGAAACCATGTTATAGGTACATGTGGATTCAACAAATTGAGTAAGTTAAAAATGTGCGAAATTCTGAATTTATTCAAAACCTTGAATTCTGTAGACATGTTGAGATGTGAAAGTGTTGGTTCCCATTATTTTTTATTTTAGTATGAGTTTTTCGAAAAGATGCTTAAAAGAATATTATATTATATACATACCATAGTAGAACATATATGTTTCATCTGCTGCCTTATAGCACACTAAGCTTTTTTCTTTTCTTGTGTGTGTCTGTGTGTCTGTGTATGTGCAGTGAAAAAGGAAATTACGTGCATGATCAAATTTAGGTCCATAGGGTCCAGAGGTGGTGATGATTTCTTTCAGGTTGGAGGGAAGGCATGAAGTGGATTCTAGGCACCCCTTGGCTCTTCTAACTTTGTGATCTTGAGTAATGATAGAATTCCCTTATGCTTATGTTTTAGACCCTGTGATAAGCACCTTATAAACTTTATTTACATAAATACTTTCAAAAATATTGTTGGTGGTAGATATTCTTATTTCTCTTTTATAAATGAGAAGGCTAAGATCTAGAGGTCAAGTACTTTGCTCCAGGCTACAGAGGTAATGGAAGTGGGTTTGAAATTTAAATCAGTTCACTGGAGAAGTCATTCCTTAGTTTTCTCATCTGTGAGATGGGATGTGAAGGCATTTTGACTGGACTTCTCACAGCCATTAAGTGCCAGTCACATATCCCTTTACTTGGATACCTGCACCCTTAGTTGAAGAGAACAGTCTTCCTCAGAAGAAGAGTTTTCCTTGGTCCAGGGTCTGTGTTTACTGTAACTGACTTCCAGTTTAAACCCTCCAGACAAGGTCTCTAGAGGCACAGGTGTGAAATGAAGAATTAAAGAGTAAATGCTGGCTTATGTCCCTTCCGTCTTTAATGTTCAGTGCTTTTGTGATTTCAATTTTCCTGGTTTGTCAGGAAGTTTTAAAGATTCACCCTGGAAGTAGTATCAGTATCAGAATGGCAGGTGATTATAACCATATTGTTTAAGTACACGCTGGTACCTAACAGCTGTTAAGCAACTGCTTAGCAGTAGATGGCAGTAGGGTAGAGAGATACAGGAGGAGGGAGAAGACTGAGAATACCAGAGTTCTAGTAGCATGTTTGTCTACTGCTTAAGATTGAAGTAGGAATTTTCTTAGCTCCCTGCCATAGTCACCAGATTTTTCCACTGATCTCCTGCCAGTGCGGCAGCAGGAAGGGGATGTAGTAACTGGGAATGTGGCTGCGTTCCTGTCATCATGACTGTGTAAACTCCGAGCACCAAACTAACCCTTGATAGCTTGGAAGGGGATGGGAAAGTCAGGATCCTTCTCTGGCCTGTCCATCTGTCTGGTGTAATATTCCAGCTCTTTCAGCACCTCAGGACATGGTGTCCACATCCAGCTAGCTTAGAGGTAGACAGCAGCAGCGATCTCCAAGCCCACACAGAAAGCCACATGGGGCTGCACAAGGAGCAGCTCCTTCCAAATAGCCCAGAAGCCACCTTCATCACTTGGTGACATGTGACATCTGGGACTGAGGATACCAGTCATTTTCATATATTTCTAATATACTTTACAACTGATATCATTCAGCTGCTTCAGACTTCTATTCCAGATTATGTCAAATAATGAAAAACTTCCAATGAGGAGGGAATACCTAAACCTGCTAAGAACAGAACAAAAAACAAAGTTGTAGACCTAATTTACTTGTAAATATCAATATATGTCCTAAATAAAATATCAGGGATCAGGATTAAATTCTACATTAAAAAAATAATCCATCATGACCAAGTAGGATTTATTATATGTTACCAGGGTAGCCCCTGCTTGGGAAATCCATTGTAATCAACTGTTAAGAGATACAAGGAGAAAAAGCATTTGCTTCTCTTCATAGATACTAAGAAGGTCTGAAAAGTTCAATGCCCACTCCTGATTAAAATGTCCCATGAGATAGGAATTGATACAGCCTTCTTCTTTTTTTTTTTTTTTTTTTTTCAGTGTTGGAGATTGATCCCAGGGCCTCAAGGCAAGCACTCTACCAACTGAGTTATATTCCCAGCCCTGCATCCTTCTTTAACATACTAAAATATACACCTCTTAATTCTAGAGACAGTAATTTGCTCAGAAAACTCAAGTTAGAAACACATGACAAGGGTGTCCATTATTTTGCAATTTAACATCATATTGGTGATATTGGCCAATGCCATTAGATAAAAGAAAACCATCAGAAGCATAAGAATTAAAAACAACATCAAAAAATATGAGCTCTCCCTGAGTTGACTCATAATTTTGTGATACCAATAAGAATAGCAACAAGTTGTTTTATGAAGCTGTACAGATAGATTCTGAAATTCAGGTAAAAAAATACATGTGCATGAATAGCAAGGAACTCCTGAAAAAGCTCAGCAGTGAAATGGGATCAGCCCTATCAGACATACTATACATTTTCTATAATTAAATGTGGTTCAGAGGTTCAACCTTATAGTTAGACCATTGGGAAGGAAAAGAAAAATCCAGAAATAAATTCAGATTCATATGGAAGTTATATATAAAGATGGCAGCTCAAAGCCCTGGGAAAAATAGGAACTTTCCACTAAGTGTAGTTACAACAACCAATTTCCAAAAGTTAAAAGTGGACCTGTACTTCACATGGAACATAGGAACAAGTGTCAAATATTTCAGAGATCTAAAAGAAATAAACAAAAGCTCTACTGCAATATTGCACAGTAGGCTCACTGTAGGTAATAGTTTTGTGCTACATATTTAAGAAAGGATATTGAATGTTTTCACCATGAAGAAATGACTCATGATTATCAGATATGTTTATCCCAATTGAAACATTATACGTTGTATACATATGTTGAACCATCACATTATTATGTACAATTTTTGTATTTTTATGTATCAACTAGAAGAAGATAAAAATTTTAAATGTAAAATTTAAATTGAAAAATAAAACTAAAACACAAAACTATGCAAGTTCTTCGGGAAAAAAATGGATAGACTCCTTTATATTCTTTCAGTAGGAAAAGACTTTCTAATATGAGGTCACTAATATGAGCAATATAGGTATTAAGGAAAGAACAGACTGACAAATTTGAATACATAAAAACCCACACATAGAATGTGTTGTGAAGGACACTCTAAGAAAGGTTGACAGGCACAGTTTTTGCTGCGTAGGGCCTTTAAACAAAAGTAACATCTTTCTAGAATCTAATCTCTATGAAAATAGGGGCCATCCTGCTTACCACTTAATGCCTGGGCCTAGAAGGTTGGCTGATATTTACTTAGTACCTAGTGAGCATGTGCATCAGGGTACACCTACTGTGATAAATAGATACCTATGTCTGATCTGGTAGGATTAAAGATTCCCAGGCAAGTCAGGGTTTATATTCATTGGCTTTGTAATAGCAGATTTTCATTGAAGTCTTTAATGGAAATACTTTTCAATTTTAGTATATCTCTGAATCATCTGGGATGGTGTTAAAATGGGGTTTTGGTTTAGCAACCAGATTAGGACCTGAGTTTATGCATTTCCTAAAGTTCCCAAGATGATAAGATGCTGCTGGTCTGGGAACCAAATTGAATCACAAGGTTTTAAGATAAATAATTACAGGGTTACTATGAATAATCTTACGTAGAGAATTTGAAAAACCCTGAATGCCTGTGTGATACCATTCAAGTGTAAAAATTGATGGAAACTTCTAGAAATACTATTTATTTTAGGCAAGAACTGAGCCTAGACTTTCTGTAGCCTTGTTAACAGTTTGCCAGCATTTTCCAGGGCCTCAGGAACTGAGCTATTTCTTATTGACATACATGTGGGAAACTTGTAGTAAGTTTTGGAAGGTCTGGGAGGTAGGTGGGGCTCAAGGTGTGAACTTGACTTTGGAGTGTACCCAGTGCATCAGAAGATGATGGCTGTTAACCATGCACTTCCCATTACAGGCTCAGGCAGGGAATATTCAGAATGCAGTGATGCTGGACAAACACAGGGAGCTTGACAACAAAGTCAGAAATGTGAAGGACCAAGTTATGGTGAGTATGGAGCAAAAATGTGCATTCATTCTGAAACTGTTTATAGGGGAAAATGATTTCAGTTCCCCTGAGTGTAAACCTAGGAATGAGTCCTTTAAGTAGTTGAGAAGAAATTTTTGCTAAAGGCTTAAACCAGAAGTGAACACATTGGTAAAACTAGTGAACAGCCAGACTTTTTATAGTCCTGTCATAACTTCCACACATCCAGCTTATTTTTCTTCCTTCAAGATCATGCAGTAAATGTTGACTTTGCTCCATTATGCAATAAACTGCTGCTCTAAACAGTCCTTCAGCATCCACACCTTTCAAATCAGGGTGTTACACAGAGCCTTAGGATAAACATGGCCCATCTTCCTCAAGCACCTATTTTTTTTTCCAAGCACATGTTTTTATTCTAAGACTTGGAGGAGGAACCAAAAAACATTTCATTCAAAGAAATTCTGGTACATTTCTGATTAGAGTAAGATAAAATTTGCAAAATAGCATATGGAAGCAGTGGGCTGCCATGGCTCCCTTTTTTGGCCTTTGTTCATTCCTCTCCACTGAGGTTACTTGAGCTCTGCTTCACCTGAGGCCCGTGCTTATGGAAGGGCCTTCCAGCAAGAGCTGCAGTCCTGCCCCGGGTCTCTGGGTAACAGCATGGCCTGGACTCACGTGGCTTTTCACAAACCCCAGACTCTGGAACAGTGGTGTCCTGCAGTCTCCTGGGGGATACAACATTAAAGCTGAAATCAAGCAAACTTGGTCTGGAAACAGCTAGGAAAATCCAGAGAAGGATATGTACAAATGTGACCACATACAAAAGAAATGAAGCTTGTTTGCCGAGTGCATGCACAATTCATAGTCTGAATTCATATGTATCTGAATAAGAGGCCCCTGTTAATAATTATACCTTGACAGCAGGTGTTCAACCAGGACTGTCCCAGTTAAACAGATGTGCTTGGTTACCCTCATTTGTAAGGTCTGAGAAGATTTTCCTTGAGCTTGCTTTGTCCTGCTGGGTGCTTCATAATGAAGGTGCTAAGTCACACCTTAGAGATAGTCTCAAAAATGATGAGGAACAATCAAAATTTAGACCCTGAGCCAGGGGATGACAGTTTGAGAATTGTTACATATTTTTGTTATTTTTTTAATGTTATTACCTTCTTATCAGTGAGACTGATGGTATTTCACCTATGTAATTAGAGCTTCACAGGCACATTCACCTTGAAGGAAGCTGGTTAATTATTACCATGTTTTCCTGGATTCTGTAGAAGCAATAGTCTGTGTCCTAAAGTCTTTGGAATCTGATAATCAGTGGAAAAAAATTTTATGTCTTTATCTGTAGTCTATAGAGCATGAAATCAAGACCCTAGAAGATTTACAAGATGAATATGACTTTAAATGCAAAACCTTACAGAATAGAGGTAAGAGTTAACCATGAAAGTACTGTCCCTGGGTTGTGTTCCTGTCTGTCTACACCAGACAACGAAGGCAATTACTCCTTTATATTTGCCAAGCATTTTCTAACTCTGAGTTACTAATTTTGGCTTCTTGATGACTCAGACCCTCACATTTTGGGCCATATACTTATTTGTCCTGGGGCCTTCAGTAGCATCCCTGATTTCTGCCCACCAAATCCCAGCAGCACTACCCTTCAGCCTCAAGTTGTGACAGCCCACACTGTCCCCAGACATTGCTGAAATGTCCCCAGAGAAGGTGGGAAGACTCATTCCCTGTGAATAACCACTGGCCATGTGTAACTCACCTTACTGTTTATTGCACCTAGCCCACTGATTGATGTAGACTGGTAGATGTGTGTCATTTCCTTACTCTAGTACCTAAAGCTGCTTCAAAAATATTGACTCCATGTGTATACCCTACAGATGGGTTCAGCATTTTTCTGAGATTTTAAAGCAGTTTCAATCTATTTTGTTGTTCCTGCTTATTTTTAACAGTAGTAGCAACTAAAAATTACCCCCAGAATATGCACTGTATAGAACATGTAGAGTACCACTTTTATCCTAGTGTGGTGAACATTTGGTTACTAGGGAGAGATTATCTGTATGATTTGGGTAAATAGTATGAGAGAAAGAAACCTCAACTACTAGTTGTTTCATTCTCTTTCCAAGGCATAGATGTATGTCATATACATTTTTTATCTCAAGTTTTGAATTTTGTCATTTTTATTTAAGTAATATTCTGACAGTGATTTAAGTAGTACTATTATTTGCAATTTACATGAGTCACTGAAAGCTAGTAGTTTGTTTCAGTGTGCCCAGTTTTATACATTAGGGCATTTTTTTCATGTTTTGTTAAATAAAGATTGAAGGCCAGAGTTTGGGTTAATATTCTATTTTTCTTAAATCTGTGTGATGGTTTGCTTTAGTTGGGTTTATCTTTTTACACATATGTATTTGTTAACTGTGTCTCAATTCACAGAACACGAAACCAATGGGGCATCAAAGAATGACCAGAAACAGGAAGAGCTCTCTCTCCAGAAGATGTTTTTAATGCTTGACAATAAGAGAAAGGTAGTGATTGCTTTCCAGAACAGCATGTTGCTTTTGTAAATAATGGACGGGAAGTTTAGAATGGAGGAAAAATTGTTTTTATAACCACTTGGCTTAGAGCCCCATTAAGAATGAAAGGATATTTGCTGTACTTTAAAGAAAGTCTTTAAAAAATCAGTGATTTAAAAATGAATTTATTTCACCTGGTTTCCTCCTCTCCCTTTAGGAAATAGTTCACAGAATTCGAGAGCTGCTGAATATCACTGAACTTACCCAGAACGCCCTGATTAATGATGAGCTAGTGGAGTGGAAGCGGAGACAGCAGAGCGCCTGTATTGGGGGGCCGCCCAATGCTTGTCTCGATCAGCTGCAGAACTGGTGAGTCTCCAGAGTGGAACACTGGCAGGCGACTGGCTGACCACAGAAACTCGTAAAGAGCACCTTTGGGCTGTTAGTTGAATGGGCCCTGTCAAAACTTTGGTTTAGAGTTTGACATAGTCCAGCTTCTTCTTATCCTGGAAACTCTTGGAAAGTACAGTGTTATGCATGACTGTCGCCATGGTCAGCCACGTCTGCTTGGTTTGGAGCATTCTTGGACTATGGGCTATACCAAAACCCCAGTGACGTGGTTGTTAATGTAACACATTTAACAACTTGAGTACTGATGTTTAAAATTAAAAATAAAACATCTTGAATCATTTTCCAGGCTCACATGAAATAGTAGTTTGGCCACCCACTCAGTCGTTCATCTGGTACTTATGAAATGCTGGCTCTGTGCTGGGACCTGAGCACATGAGGATTGATTGATGGGCCTTCAGTTCCCAGTGTGGAGGGGAAGACAGATGTGGGAATAATTCTGTGGGTTCCAGGTGCTCTAGCAAAAGTGCATCAGAGGGCAGAGGAGATGGTCTGCTCCAGCTCTCTGAATGGGAGGAGGAGCTCTTCCCAGCAGAGACAAGAGGTGGGCAAAGGCAGAGGCAAGGACCTGTAGGTCTGCACACTGGATGGCTGGAGAGTGCCAGGGAGATACAGGCAAGAGATGCTTCAGCCTGGTCGTGAAGGTTCTTAGCCCTGTATTGGGAATGAGGCACTTTACCCAGGGAACACTGAAGTCAAAGGCAAGCTTTTGGTCCAAGCAGAGAGTATGTTTCTCTGATTTTTTATTTAGAAAGGTCACTGGCAGCAGCCTGGAGAATAGAGACAGAAGGCTGATTGGGATGCTACTAGCATGTAACTGTCTCCAGAGGTGGGTCCAAGTACTGAACTTGGGGTGGAGCAGGAGGGATGGAAGAGGTGGGATCTCAGAGTGAACCTGAGAGGATGGGCCTGAGACAATTGCCAAATTCATAAGAGACCTAGTGGGGTTATTGTCATGAGTTTGCAATGCTACTTTTTTTTTAATCACAATTAATATTTAGCCATTTATTTTTATTCTGTGAATTAATTGCCTGTACATATCCCAAATTTCTTGTGGATTAAAGCAGAGCTTCCCATCTCAAACTGTGCCTAGATACTGACCCCCTGAGCCCTCCAGGAGGCCAGGGAGGTGCTGGGGTGTCTGGAGCCCCCTGGTGGTCACCAGAGGACTTAGGCGCCCTTTTCAGGGATGGGAACACCCTTTAGTGTTCACCCCGCAGACTTGTTTCCTGTGTGGCTTGGCTGGGACTGGAAGGGGGCTGGGAGATGCTACCAGCATCTCCTTGGGAACTCACCCAGCCACCCCCTGCACTCGCCTTTTGTGGTGGAAGATGGCTCTCAGTACTTGGAACTAGATTCAAGAAAGTAAAACCCCCAAGTGAAGTTAATGATCATCAGTGGGGAGATGTTTTCAAAAGATTTGTGCTGTCATTCTCCAGGCAAATAACATGGCCCTTCCACAGCACACCTTGACTTGGGGCTGTGTTACCATTAGCATTGACTCTAAGGAAGGAGAACCAAAAAGCCTTCACTAGGTTTCCTCTCTGCCCTCTGATTTTAGAATCTACATTGAGCATATTGCTTTCTCCTCTGAGTGAAACAGCAGTCTTTGTTCTTTCCTCCTGCCAACCATGGCCTTCCTTCCCCTCTCTGCATGGTCCTACAGCTTCCAGACTGTGCCCCCCTCTCCCTTTTGCTTGGTGTCTCTGACAGGTCTTATCAAGATCCCAGATGCTTATGGTCACTATCTTGGTGTAAAACTTTCAGTGGATCCTCACTGTCTGAAGGCATCCCCTTGTAGTTTCCCCTGGATCTGCCTTCCTCTTTGCTCTGCCCTCTTTAAATGCCAGGTACCCCTAAGATCAATTGAAGTCAGAGATACCCTGGAAGCTCTGCCCCACCCATCTCTCCATACTAGTGTAGGTCTCAGAAGCATGCAGAGGCTTTTGGTCCAAGCTATAATCATTAAGTGGATGTTATTTTTTTTTCCTCCAAAATAACTAAGCTCCTAATGACAACACAAGCCTCATCTCCCCGCATCTACCCTTCATTTCTCCCTGGAGTGTACAGTTTGCAACATGGGTAATATGTGTTGCCCAGACAGCTCATGGATTTCCCTGATTCTCTTCAATCCAGGCTGCTTTGAGACTATTGCTCACTGAGACACCTGTGTCTTGTATCTTCCCAGGTTCACCATAGTTGCAGAGAGTCTGCAGCAGGTTCGTCAGCAGCTAAAAAAGCTGGAGGAACTGGAGCAGAAGTACACCTACGATCCCGACCCTATCACAAAAAACAAACAGGTGTTATGGGACCGCACTTTCAGCCTCTTCCAGCAGCTCATTCAGAGGTAACTCCAGGGGGATTTATTTGCACTCACTGTAGTTAATTCATCCAGAGGAACATTTTTATAACAACTCAGATAATTTAGAAGGGTTTAATAGGCTAGGCTTATTTCTTAATGACAGTCGACTTCCTGAATTCCTTGCATATGCTAGTGATCCTCCAGTCTTCCCAGTCTGGAAGCCACCAGCACCTCTACTCTTTGTTGCCCCTCTATGCCATGAGCAGACCCAGGGTGTCCCAGGGCAGAGCTCCAGTCTCATCGACTAGCTAGTGGAGCTCCTCAGCTGGACATTCCTGGCCCACTTCCACAGCCTGGACCTGCTTGCTGGCCACTCCTCTCAGCTTCCTCACTTACACCATTTCTGGGCAGATGCCAGCTTGCCATTTCCTGGGCCCACGCTGTACAGTTTCTTCTTCGTGGCTCAATTTCCTTTACCTTAAGCCTTCTTGTCATACCTACTGTCTGCATTGTATCACCTGAAGGGTTTAGTTTGTGCCTCGTCTTTAAACCTTCCCAGAGTTCCCAAGCAAATCTCTCCCTTCCAGACCTGCCCAGGTCATACTCTATTCCTCTCCCATTCTGCCTTTGATTAGAAAATTGCTTATGTATTTCTGTTATCTTTCTTGAAAATGGGAAGGTTCTTTGTCACCCTTCTCCCCCTAGGAGGCCTAGCACAGTGCCTTGAAAAGAGTAGTTTTTCCAAACTAAGCAAAAGAGTAGTTTCTATTACAAGTGTTTTCTTTTTCTTTTCTTTCTTTTAAACACTAACTTGTCATTGAAAATGTTTTTGGTTCCCTGTGGCAAAGCTCCAAACAGGAATGTCTGCATGCTGGATTTAGAAAAAATTAAGAACATTTGGATTTTTTTTTTTCAGTGCAAATTTTTATTCTTAATGCAGATTTGTAAATGAACATAACTGATTTTAGACTTTTCACTGTTGAATAGTGTCGTAAGTCCTTACAACTACTCTGTTATTTGTTTGTTTGTTTGGTATTGGAAATTGAACCCAGGGGCACTTAACCGCTGAGCCACATCCCCAACCCTTTATTTTTTATTTTGAGACAAGGTCTCAGTAAGTTGCTTAGGGCCTTGCTAAGTTACTGAGGCTGGCCTTGAATTTGTAATCCTCCTGTCTCAGCCTCCCAAGCCACTGGGTTTATAGGCATGCTCAGTTTTTGTTGAGTATAAATTAGATTTAGGGGTTTCTCTACTAACTAATGAAAATTAGTTTGTTCATACAATTTATCAGATTTCTTCAGACTATTTTTTAGGTTATGTTTATTTTGTTTTTAAGGAAAATCATTTGTTTTTTATTGCCTCAACCTTGATGGACATACTAATTTGTACTTTTCTGGGTTTTTACAGCTCATTTGTGGTGGAGAGACAGCCATGCATGCCAACTCATCCTCAGAGGCCACTGGTCTTGAAGACTGGGGTCCAGTTCACTGTGAAGTTGAGGTAACAAAGATGTACTTCCATACGCCATCTGTCTTGTAGTTTGTACCCCTAATTTTCTTCTACATAATGGTTATATAGGGTACTTTAGAGGAAATAATTTTTCAGTAGGTATTTTAATATGAATTTTTACTTAGAATATCCAAGATTCTGTCCTTTATACTCAGAGTAGAAACAGAGCCAATTTATATGCAAGAACGTACACACCTGGGTTTTTTCCAGTTGCAAATGTAATGTATGTTCATAGTAAAAAGAACTGTAGAATTGCAGAAGTGTGTGCGATAGTGAGAAAGTTCCCTTAGCCACCCCTTGAGCAGAGGCTTGTTACCTGAGCTTTGTGAATCCCTGAAACTGAAGTAGCGTGTGCAAACTTAGATTATGATGTACATTTTTCTGATGAGTTCATAACTTTTATTAATTTCCCAGAGTGGTCTGTGATCTAAGTCTGTGGACCACAACAGTACAGAGCCTTGTGTCTGTCCTTCCATTGTTTTGTCTGTGTCTACACAAATATGTAAATCCATGCATGTACATACATATTCCATGCATCGGCACCCATACACATAAAATGTAGGACATACAATATTTCAGTTTTTAGAACTGGGCTTCTGCATAGGTGGTGTTTTGTAGCTACTTTTCTCTTTGTTGATAATGGTAGACCTGTTCTGGTAAGAACGTGTAGCTTTGTTCTGTTGTAGTGGAATGCAGCCACATTCATTTCCTTTTCCTCTAGAGTTGAGCAGCTAAACCCTGAAGAGCTGTGCTTGTCTTCAGGGTCAGCCCTGGGCTTGTTCATGGGGTGTTGTTGATTCAGATCCACAGGTGCTGCTTCCCTGCCTTGCACAGTTACAGTAACCCAGACAACCACCCATGGAATCCACAACTCACAGCTGGCAGGAATGGTGGACATTTGATTCTGTTCCCTATTCCACTGGATGGAGCTGACCAAAGACCTGAGAGTTCTTTCCCATAGTCCCCAGCTAATAGAGCAGAAGCCTGTGGAGTCTCAGCCCAGTCCCTGCCTTCCATATTTCCATACCTCCCTGGAGTGATAGAGCATGACCCTCATTTTTCTGATTGTGGGTGATAGTTTTTATTTTCTCCCAAGAGGGCAGAAATTGAGATAAAAGTTTTATAGAGTAACATTCACTGTTTTCACCATATAGATTGGTCCAGAGCACAAATTTTGATGAATGCTGTGTTGGCGAGGTTATTTAAAGAAGCAGCTACCCTCACTAAGTTCTGTGGAATGTATAATCAGTGCTGTGTTGCATCAGAATTTAATATTACAATTTTGCCCCAGCAATTTCACAGCTAGGAATTGACCCTACAAATGCACTTAGGAAAAAAGGCAAGTAGATATGCAAGCATGTCAGTGTCATTGTGTGTAAAAAACAAAAACTGAAGGGGGAATATTTTATATAAATGTACATAGATGGGGAATTGGCATAATAAATGAACTATAGTAGATAATTTTTTAAAATAATGGACTTGTTTTTCTTTCCAGACTGTTGGTGAAATTGCAAGAGCTGAATTATAATTTGAAAGTCAAAGTCTTATTTGACAAGTAAGATATCCTCAATATTATCTAAGATAATACTATTGAAATGCTGATTTTATTAACCAAACATGGACTCCTCCATTAACTGATTGACCAACCACTGAACTTTCTGCACAGGGAGGAAGTTTGCCTCCCTGGGAATCTGGGACTGAGTCCAGGATCCTGACTCTGCTGCCTGTGAACAGAGGATCCTAGTGTGATCCACCAGAGCTGTTAGAAATGATGCCAGTAGATCTAAATTGATGGCCCTTGATCAAACAGAGCTGAAGATACAGCCGTGTGACTCTGCAGCCCGTTGGAAGGCTGTTTCTAGAGTAAGGATATAGGCATTGGGGGGCTTATGTGGAACCTTCTGCAGTCACCCTTTTCTCTTCTGGGTAGTAAGGACCCAAGAATGGGTAGCAGCTCTCATGGGGGTCCAGATGGAGCAATCCATCTCACTTTGCTTTTAGATCTGGACTAGCAGTGACCTCACCACTTACCTTAGGGACAGTTTGTCTCTCCCAGACATATTCAATACTTTGTTAACTTGTGTTATCAGCTGGTTTAGCAAGTTTCCATACAGTTTGTGAGAATCCAGATCATTTTCCTCTGACTTTTTGCGTTTTTGCACTCTGTGAGATCATCTTCCTTGAAGGACACCTGTACCTTTGTCTTCCCTTTGTGCAGCCATCCTCTTTGACCTCTCTGTAAACCAGTTAGCTTTTGCTGCAGAACAAACCACCCCTAAACGTTAGTGGCTCAATGCCCAAAAACCTACTGTTTCTCATATCTTTGTGAGTTGTAGCTAGTCCTCCTGGTCTGGGCTAGCTTGGTTGGAGAAGACTGGTCTAGTGTGGCCTTGTTACATATCAGGGGTCTCAGCTGGAGCAATGGGGTCCTCCTTCATGTGATTCTGAAAGGCTAGCCTGAGCTTGTCACATGGCAACTGTGTTCTTTCAGCCAGTGGAGGCTAGCCTTGGACTTATACAGTGCCACTCCCATTGATTCTATCATTAGAAGCAAGTCAAGGCCAGCCCAGGTGCAAGGGATGGGAAGTGCTTCTCAGGGACAGCTCACTACCCTGTCCTAGCTCAGTTCTTCTTTCAGCTTGTTTGTGCTTCTTTGTCTTCTCTGTCTGTTCCAGCTCTTTTTTCTTCATTTGACAAGGCAGCTTTGAATCACACCATTACTTTTATTTTAAATTCTTTTTTTTCCAAACAGGGAAAACTAGGTCCCTTTTATACAATTTTATTGACAAAAACACTGCCATTCCAGCTGAGACAGGAAAGGAAGGGCAGCTAACTCCTGTGAGGGAGCTGATGATTTCTAATTTACATCTGTGCCACTGACACATATATTATTTGGCCAGAATCCAACAGTCCTTTTTAGGTTGTTATAAAGTCCTTGAAAGTATTTGAAACTGAGTACTTGAGTGCTTTATTTTAAAAAACAGGTTTATTTAGCCTCAGTTCTGGAGGCTGCAAAATTTCAAGATCAGGTGACAGCCTCTGGCAAGGGCCTTGTGCTGTGACACAACATGGTGGGTGATATCCTATGGCAGGAGTGCTGTGAGAATCCTGATGAGAGAGGAAGCAAAAGAGCAAGCTGGGAAAGCCAATCGTGCTTCATAACAACCTGCTTGTGGAGTAACCAGTGCAGTGTCACAAGACCAGCCCACTCCTACAAGGCAGGCATTGATCGCTTCTGAGGGCAGCGCCCCAGTGACCTAATCACCGCTCACTGAGCCTCTCCTTTAAACATTGCCACCCTGGGCACCAGGCCTTCAGTACAGGAAGCTCTTGGGGACAAACCATATCAAACTGTAGGTTGGCAAAGTGTTGACTGAATTCATATGAGATGCAACATCTTTCAAGATTTTAACCTCAAACTTAAAAGTGCCTATTTCCCCAAATAATCAATTGTTCTGGTACAGAACATTGAAGATAATAGAGAATAAGAATCTAGATTAAGCAGTCACCTTGGAAGGTCCTGTGTCTCCTGGAGCTCCAGTGCTAAGCACGTGGGGAGCATGGACTCAGCTCACATTTGTTGAGGCTGTCCTCTGCTCTTTTCACCCCGTGGCTCCTCACAGTCCCCTAAGTCTGGTGCTGTTAGCATGTTGGACAAATGCAAAATGGGAGGCCCAGATGGTTTCTTTGCCCGAGATCCTTCAGTGATTTTTGGCTTGGTGGGTACAAGTGGGTGGAAGAAAGGAGTGAGTGAATTGACAGGACAGCAAACCCACAGCCATAAATTTATTTTTAACTTATATACCTATTTTATATTTCTTTTAAAGTTTATTTCAGGTTTTAAATGACCATATGTAATTTTGTATGTATCTATTTTTTTCTTTCCAGAGATGTGAATGAGAGAAATACAGTTAAAGGGTATGTGATATATTTTGTACTGTAGCTTGTTCTCTTCTTTGTTTGTGTCTAATAGTTTCAAGTCTTTTAAGTATTTCTATCCTGTATTGTATAGATTTCGGAAATTTAATATTTTGGGCACACACACGAAAGTGATGAATATGGAGGAATCCACCAATGGAAGTCTGGCAGCTGAATTTCGACACCTGGTAGGGAGACCCACAGGCTTCCTCTCTCGATACTGTCTGGTCTTTTAGCACTCTTGATGCTGGAGTGGCACTTGGTGACAGATGGCTTCTCATCACCAGCAGTTGGGGCATCCTGCTTTGTCCTCTGCAGCCCAGGGTTTTTCACCCTGATTTCCACCCATCTTTCTCAGAAATGCTCCTTTAGGCTGCAGAAGTCTCAGTTAAAGTACTTCACAAATTCATGTGCACCTAGATTAGAGCTGCTCTGTGGCTCTAAGATCTGTGATCCGTCACTGTGAACCCCTGCAGTTCCCTCAAGGTTGCGTCTCCTACCTCCTGACTGCTCCTTCTCCCTCTCTCCAGTTCCCCAGCAGCCTGTCTTCAGCACTTTGTCTCCCAAGGAGGAGGCCCCCTTCGCCAGCCTGGCAGTAGAAATTCAGGGGGCTGTTTTAAGTGTGCTCCCTTTTTTCTGTGTCCATGAAAAGAGGGGCTGCCAGGTGTTCTGAGGCTCCCAGGATCTGTACTGAGCCTGAAGGTGGGGTGGAGGCACCTTTTTTCACTAGTGACCATCCTGTGAGCCAACAAGCATCATACTAGGGGCCTCCACACTGGATGAGATCTGTGGTCCCCCTGGGGAGTATGAGGGTGTCCGGAGCTGCCCTCTGACCCCACATTGCTCACTGGAACCTGGGGATTGAAATCTGCTCGAGGGAAGTTTTAGTAGAGACTGGCCTCGCTGGGGTCTAGCTCAAGTCTCTGCGGAAGGAAGAAGGAGGAGGAGCTGTCCCCAGAGCCTGGGGGAGCATGAAATAGCTAATGAGGGCACTTGGAGGATCATTGCTTACAGGAATGCAGTTTGCAGACAAGGGCCATTCTGTCTCTTGTTCTGCATTCTAGAGAGAATGTCATGTCCTTCTCTTTCTAGTCCTTCAGGGGGCTGTTTTAAGTGGGTGCTGCCCACTTTGGTCTGATTTGTAAATGAAGACATGAACTTTGATGGTGAACATGTGGTTTACTATTATGTTTCTTATTTTATAGCAACTGAAAGAACAGAAAAATGCTGGCAACAGAACTAACGAGGTGAGGGTCACCAGGTGGTGTGGGCCCTGACCAGGCAGGTCTGTCCAATGGGGGTGGGTCTGTGTCTCTGGAGGACAGGCAGGGAAAAGCATTGGGTATATCTGTGATAATGGGGGCTTCATTCATGCTTTATAAAGGTTGTCAAAGAATTTTGCTCATGACCTCATTGGACCCACATAGACAGTCCAGTGGAGGCTGTCTTCACATCTCCAAATCTTGAGGAAATTGAGTCACAGGAAGCGTGCAGGATCTAGCTTAAGTTGCAGAGAACTACTATCAGCTGGAATAAGAGGCCAGTTTATGACTATATGCCAAAGACCAGGTGTTGAGAGGGTTCTCCTACCTTGTGTCCCCTACCCAGTAGCATTGTGTTTTCACAGTTTCTTCTTGCAACCTGATCCTCAAGGAGTTGTGTTTTTGATGCATTCAAAAATGATCTATGGACAAAGGACACAAAGTCTGGAGTCATTTTGGTTTGGAATGGTTTTTGTCCTTACACATCATGACCAGTGGAGGTCGCTGGAACAGTGAGACACATGCTGGCCTATGCAGCACAGTCACCTTCCAGCCCCGGTTTGCACTGAAGCTGTCTCTGTGACCTCCTGGGTCCAGCAGCTGCCCTCCCTAGGTCTAAGTTGTCGTGATGCTTATGTTACATAATGGTTGTGAAGGTGCTTTGAAAACCATCTGTTCCTACCCACAGCAAAGCACTTTGTGACCTGCTGTGCTCGGTGGGAATTGACCTGGAAAGTGAGCTCTTTCCATCCCCTTCATGAGGATGCAGCCCGGTAGCCTTAAGTCATGAAGAAACCCATTAGAAGTTGTTTTTGCTCATTGATGTTTCTTTCTCTGAATTGATATCCCTTGCCATAATTTCAGGCATTTTATCATAAGAGAACACTGCTAGGTTTGGGATAATTAAATCAGGTTTAAGTTATTGAATATTGGAGCCTTCTGAGTTCAGGCTGACTGACTCTAGTATCTTTGCAATCTGTTCATTCAGTTTTGTTTTGTGTGGGGTTTGTTTTTTTTTTGTACCAGGTGGGGGGATTGAACCCAGGAGTGCTTAACCACTGAGCCACATTCCCAAGGCCTTTTGAGTTTTTATTTTGAGACACAGTCTCACTGAGTTGCTGAGGGCCTCATTAAATTGCTGAGGCTGGCTTTGAACTTGTGATCCTCTGCCTCAGCCTCCTGAGCTGCTGGGTTCACAGGTGTGCGTAACTATACCTGTCATTTATTCAGTTTTGGCATTTATTCAGTAGGATCAGTGACTGAATGGTTTCTCTCTCTCTCCCTCCCTCTCCCTCTCCCTCTCCCTCTCCCCCTCCCCTTCCCTCTCCCCCTCCCTCTCCCTCTCCCTCTCCCTCTCCTTCTCCCTCTCCGTCTCCCTTTCTCTCTCCTTTTTTTCTTCTCCTAAGGGTCCTCTTGTTGTTACTGAAGAACTTCACTCCCTTAGTTTTGAAACCCAATTGTGCCAGCCTGGCCTGGTCATTGACCTTGAGGTAAGACTTCCAGGTACCCAAGGTGGAAAACTTTATTTTTACTTCAAACTAGTACGTGAATTTTTATTTTTCAATTTTTGTTTTATAGATATTTACCTAATCATTAAAAATGATGATCTTTTTTAGCTAATACTATCTTGACCTTAATTTAATGGTCCAGAAAGCTACAGAATTCTTCAAATTCTGTAAGCTAAATATGCCAATTGAGATAGCCAGTGTTAACTTCTTTATATTAAGCCTTGGAACTTATATATTAACTGAAAAGTGTATTAAAGATAAACTGACAAAAGAATATAACTTTACATTTTAAATTTTCAAATATAAAATGTATATAAAATTACAAATAGCTCCTTAAGCTGTTGTCTGAAGGTGATAGCCCTGTGATTCAGATGGTTTCAAGGTCTTTATCAACTTTTAGACGACCTCGCTGCCCGTCGTGGTGATCTCCAACGTCAGCCAGCTCCCCAGTGGCTGGGCCTCCATTCTGTGGTACAACATGCTGGTGGCGGAACCCAGGGTACGGAAAACACGTTTGCTGTTACACCAGTGGTGAAGCAAAGACCCCATGTTCTCCCTGCCACACCTTCACAACAGCCCCCACAATGGCCAGGTGTTGAGGGAGAGTGACAGAGTCATGTGACATTGCCAAGGATCTTGAGTAATTCCAGGAGAAACAAAGCCCACACATGTGCTGGAAATGAGAATAATGATTTCTTTCATGTGATGAGAGAGCTCAGGCAATCAGTGATTTCATACCATGTTTATTGTGGAAGAGGACCTTTGCTGTCATTGTTTTTTTTTTTTAAATAAGTACATCTGCTAGGCAAACGTGCTGCATTCTTACAGCGAGCACACTCACTGTTGATTGATTACAGTTGACTTTTGTCCAAAGTGCTTGTCTTCTTGGAAGTCACCAGGAACACTTAGCAAATGTTCAACCTTTATTCCTATGGGAAATACAGGGTTTGTTCCTGTGAGCCTCTGGTCGCATGTTGGTCATCCCATCAATGCGTGACATGTTTTTATGCGTATTTAAGGCACCTTATCTGATATATCTGACTATTTGTTGATGTGGACCTTACAGCCAGCAGCACAATAACTCCTGCCTAAAGGAAGCTATTTTAACACATTTATTTTCCTGTAGGGCACCTGGCGGACTTCTTGTGCTTAGGTGCATCAGACAGCACTTCAGCACTACATTTGTACACCATTTTAAGCAATCACCAACTAAAAATCACAAAATGAGAAAAAATTGCACCAAGCAAGGCACAGAGGAGACTTGTTTATAGTGTGAGAACTGAAACAGGAAGTCAGTGTGGTGTTCTCTTTGGGAGAACAGGGTTAGGTTGGGAACGCGAGTGTTGAGGGACTAACAGTTTTCGCTACTCTCTGCATGGGCTTGTCTTTAAATGACCACAAAGTGCCAAGCGTATTGAATCTGTAATTAGAAGTATATTTAAATGAGTAAACAAATTCACTTTGAATTGACTTTGAATTCAGTGTGAATTGGCAAGTAATGAAAATTCTCTTCCCTGACTGGAAATGCATGTGTATAAACTAGACTGAACTTTGGGCTGGGCCTATATGGTGGTGCTTCACTAGTGACTAATGGCTCTTCATCAACCCTGACTTTTGGGTGTTTTCCTTCTAGAATCTGTCCTTCTTCTTGAACCCACCATGTGCACGATGGTCTCAGCTCTCAGAGGTACTGAGTTGGCAGTTTTCATCTGTCACCAAGAGAGGTCTCAATGTGGACCAGCTGAGCATGTTGGGAGAGAAACTTCTGGGTATGAGCACATTAAATTTTTTGCCTATATAAAAAATTGAAATTCATACGAATATCTCTTTTAACCCTTTTGGTCCTCTTTGTTCTCCATTTTGTTGAAGGTAGAGGAGTGTTTTTAAAAATTATTGGCTTTTAAGCTATAGCTTATTGAAATAGCAAAGTGAGAACTGTACTTCCCTTGGGGAGAGATGTAGACCTGAAGATAGAGTTAAATGAATCCTTTACTGGTTGTCCCTCTTATTAACATCTCTGAGAAGGAATCTGAGGGGAAAACTTTTGGGATTATGTAAACTGCTATTTTGTGGTTGAAATGGGAAAGATGAGGTGGTCTTATCCTTGGAGAGAAAACTCCTGACATGGTAAAAATAAGATCCTAGGCTTATAAATTCTAGGCCCTTAAGTCAGGTGGGCCCAGGCAGCAGGAGTCACTGTCCACACGAGGGGACGCCCTTTTGACCAGCAGTTTTACCTGATTTGGCAGAGTCTAGACCATGGTAGATAATTCCCTCTCAGTGGCTCATGTCTGTGGGTTTATTAGTCTTCCACACTAAATAATTAGACTCACTAGTCTCTGCCTGATCTTGCAATGAATGGGAGTATCTGAACTGCTCCTAAATTCCTGAACAACTCTTATCCAGATTTGCTTTCTATGGGCTTCATATGCCATGCCAGTAGGCTCTTCTGAATCAGATGGCACTCAACAGTGCTTTCCTAGTTGTGTCACTGTCAGCATGGGGATCTTGTCTTCTGCTGTCTAATAAGAAGTATAAAATCACCTTATTCTATTTATTCGTGGAAAGTCAAGAAATGTATCTTTTCTGCCTGTGAATTTGGCATATTTGTGCTTCTCTTCAGAGGAGCAGTAGACTTACCCCATCTTATACCATGGCTAACTACAACAACTTGGTGTTATTAGCTCTTAGCTGCTAGTAATACCTAGGCTTCCTCTCATTTCCCTTACTTGGCTTATGATTTGCATCCATGTCCCTGAACCCATGTCCTATTTGGAAGAGCACTGAGGGAGATATGTAATCAATGTCCAAAAATAAGCTCAAGTCAAGTATCACAGTTTAGTTGATCACCTAGGGTAATCTTGATCTTGGTTTGAACTTCCACAAAAATGCCACAAGGTCTTTGGAGAGGAGTCTGCACTGAGGCAGAAACAGGAGGCAGTGGGATGTGATCCTAAACAGGGAGGGTCCAAAGGAAGCTTTGCTTTAATGCCAAAGACAGTCAGATCAGAAGGGGCTGTAATATGGAGGATTTAAAGGATTTGTCCTCTTCAGAAAAGAGGGAGGGATAAAAGGGGTTGGAGGAGAGGGAAGCAGATGGTGAGGCTTTGTGATGCTTCCGCATTCCCTAAAAACTCTCATAATCATGGTGCCCAGTAATCCATCACCAATTCCTTCATGCCATTAAAGGCACACTGACATGAATGAAACTACTCATGTTTTAGACTGTTTCAGTTCTGTCCTTTCACAGCATAGGTGATAATTGCTTAATTAATGTAGCATTAGTATTTCTGAGTCTATCGACTATGTACATGCACTCTTTCTTTGTTGGGTGTTAATTCTTTGAGAGCAAATATAAGTCTGATCAAGGCACCAGAACCAATGTCTGTTTACTGACAAAGCTGATTTTTGTTTGTTTAGGTCCTAATGCTGGCCTTGATGGTCTTATTCCGTGGACTAGGTTTTGTAAGGTGGGTGTGCCTGGGTTTTATGTCCTCACCTCTTTTCAGTCTCTGTGGTGGTTCTCATATTTCTCACTGTGGTAGTGAACTGTTTGTTTATTTTGGCATGTTTGCGTCTCACCCACGGAGCCCTGAGGGCAAGTTGTTTACCTTCCTTCAGCTTTGGAGGTCAGTCTCCAAGCCAGAGTCTGACAGGAAGCACCTGCCTGAGTGATAACATTCTTTCATATCCGAAATGAGTCTTCAGTTCCCTCACACCAGCCCACTGCCCAGCAGTGTTTTGGCCTTGTCCATGTGAAATGTGAGCTTGGCCCAACTGGCCTGATGAGTTTTGTAGTACATCAAGCACAGAGGCCAGCTGGAGAGAGCAGTTAGTCCCCACTTGGGTCACCAGACAGTGCTGACCAGCTAGATCTTCTGGGCTCCATTAGTCTGAGGGCAGCTTTTGTTTCCCTGAGTCACCCTCGAGGTCATTCTCTGGCTGGTGTGATACTGTTTGGAGAGGGAAGCAGAGCTCAGCCCAGGGAAGTAGAGAGGTCCAGGTCTTAACACCGATAAGAGGGGAGGGATTGAGATATTCCCCACCGAGGGATTGCTGCTGCTGTGTACTGGACAGTTCTGTCTTTGGTAGCTGGGGTGTCTTTGCAAATTAAAATCCAGCAGTGGGAGGGAGAATGGTGAGTCACTCTTTTGAATTTCTTGATTCCTAATGTAGTCATTTGTATATTTTCAGGAAAATATTAATGATAAAAATTTTTCCTTCTGGCTTTGGATTGAAAATATCCTAGAACTCATTAAAAAACACCTGCTGTCTCTCTGGAATGATGGGTAAGGACCACTGATGGATGTATTTTTGAAACATGTTTTTAGTACATGCTCCCTGACTGAAGGCTGAGACAAAGCCTGAGCTGGGCTTCCTTATTTGATAGGATTTGTGTGCACCCCACAGTGATGCATACTTACAGGCTATCAAGGCTTTACAAGAGCAGAACCTCATAAAATCAAACTTACCCTTCCTTAGTATGTACGTATTCATATTTGCAAAATTAAATTTAAAAAAAAAACCAACGTGAGTGCCATATGTGCATTCAAGAAGCATTTCTTGACCACCTGCTACCTTGTCCCTAGGAAAGGAAACACTTTTCAACTTGGTCAGTTTTATCTAACTCACTCCCAGGATGAGCTGATACTTCAACAAAAGCTTTAAATTGACCAGAGATGCTTGAATATGAAAATATATTATCTGTGTCTTCCTTTTCAGCATAAAAGATGTGTAAATTCAGACATTTTCATAGCCTTTAAAATCATCAAATGATGACAAAAGCCCCTTAATCCAGCATGTATTTAATGAACATCTGTAGCATCCCTCTGGCATTATGTTCTTGTTTTTGTTTTTGTTTTTGTTTTTTTTAATTTAGCATACACATGTGTAAGTGAAAGGCTTCCTAAAGTTTCAATTAAATATATTTTTAAATAGTCTAGGTTTTTATCATATGTTCTCTTATCAAGTTGTGGTCATTTTCTTGATTTGTCAAGTTCACATGAACATTTAAATCAGGATTGAACTACAAGTGACACTGTTGATCTCCTCAATGTTTAGGTGTATCATGGGCTTTATCAGCAAGGAGCAAGAACGCACTCTGCTCAAGGACCAGCAGCCAGGGACCTTCCTGCTGCGGTTCAGCGAGAGCTCCCGGGAAGGGGCCATCACATTCACATGGGTGGAGCGGTCCCAGAATGGAGGTGGTGAGTGAAGGGTGCTGGAGTACAGGGGCCCCCGGGGTGCCATACATGGCTGAAATCCTTCTTTACCACTGCAGATCAGCTCAGACTTACCCAGTTGAGCCCCCCAGATAGGATTTAATAACCCCCTGTGCATATTGGTGATTCACTGCCTAGGATGTTTTGTGGAAATGATGGCTTTTAAAAGATAAGGTCAAGTTCCTTCCTTTCAGTCAGATTTGTTATCTGCTGATAGGATGTGAGTCAGTATCATCTGCAGCCAGTTCCTTGGAAGAGATCACCTTTGCCACATTGTAAGATTCCAGCCTCACTTAGGGTAACTCCAGAGTAAAGTGCACAGATAAGGACAAGCTTGATGAGAAGACCACCTTGTTGGTTTTCTCCACACACACCGGTAGCGGAGATTGGATGTGGAGGCTATCAGGCTAAACTGTAGTCCTCTGCCTTGCCTTGAAACAGAGCAGCTGCAAATCTATCTGTTGTATATTGGATTTCTCTTTGACTAAATGAGTCCATGGCTAAAAGACTCCAGAAACCTTGGCATCATGAAGCAGAACTCTAGAGATGAAGCTGAACAGCTCAGATGAAAAAATGATATTGGCAGACCGAGTATGTTTCACAGCCGCCTATAGTTTGTTTACAGTGCTAAAGGCAAACTGATTTGTTGCGGTGACTTTCCTGTTGTCAGTGTTTAGATGCAAAAGATGAAATACTTTCCTTGTTCTGCTTATTTTTGTTTCTAATGAAACAGCGTGAGGACTAGGATCAGAGCCTGGTGTAGGTGTGAGAGGTTGGAGCCTGCCTGTTTTCTTTTTTCCAAGGTAGTTCATTTCCTGATGCAGCTCAGGGATGAGCTATAAACCAATCAAAGAGGAAGAAAATACATGTCAACCAGAAAAATTTAAGCAGGGCAGCACCAACCACACAGATTTAGGATAAAGCATAGCATTCCAGAGAGGACTTCCAGAGCACGGGCTAGCACCTTCTAGAATGTATACACCCAAAAGTGGAATTCCAGATAAAGTAGGAAGAAGGTTTTGAATCAGGTCTGGGAATAAGAACAGGAGTGAATTAAACTGTGGCTTATTGCATTAAAGATTAGAAGAAAAAGTAGATCTTTTCTTTTTCAAAAGTTGATTTCTGTAGATCATCATCATTTATTTTAATAAAAATTTTTTTTTCAATATGAAAAGAAAAACAAAGTAAGCTTATCTTTTAGTAACTTAATCTGTGGCTTGGGCCAAAGAGACCTAATTGATAATTAATTAGTTATCTGCCTATGGGCAGTGTTTTTTTGAAGATGAAGGCGTCTAAAGGAATTTAACAGACCTCTTTTTAGCCAGATTTACAAACCTAGGCAAATAATGATAAATACATTGTGACCCGGAGCAAAGACTTCCTTTGTTTTTTCCTTATTAAAGACAGGATTGCAATTTATTTAGAAGTAAAGTAGTCCATGGTATGTGTGGCAACCCTAGGTTGTA
The DNA here is from genome assembly GCA_020662805.1 of Glaucomys volans. Classification (NCBI taxonomy): domain Eukaryota; kingdom Metazoa; phylum Chordata; class Mammalia; order Rodentia; family Sciuridae; genus Glaucomys; species Glaucomys volans. The sequence goes on from JAJEJO010005213.1 coordinate 127,855, forward strand.
GTTAGTTCTCATGAGCTCACTCACATCCGTATACTCTGCAATGTTTTGTTTCTGTCTCTGTCATTGTGGGATATTCCAAGGAACTCACTGAGCTTCTCTCCTTTTTAGAACCTTACTTCCATGCGGTTGAACCTTACACGAAGAAAGAACTTTCTGCTGTTACTTTCCCTGATATCATTCGCAATTACAAAGTCATGGCTGCTGAGAACATTCCGGAGAATCCCCTGAAGTATCTGTATCCAAATATTGACAAAGACCATGCCTTTGGAAAGTACTACTCCAGGCCAAAGGAAGGTAGGTTGGAGTCAGCAGCCACTGCCCTCCTGATACACAGCCCAGCGCCGTCTTTCCTGGTGGGCGAGTGTTATGTGCAGACCGGGTTTAATAACAGGATTTACCCTTGCTGTCCTGCCAGCAAGGGCCATTTTGCTATTGTGAACCTACGACTCTCTTTTGGATTTAGTAAAAACAGCTTTTCAAAACACAGTATGAACTCAGTGTAGTGGGAATGAGGTGCATTATTTGGCCTAATACAGGAAACAAGAAATGATTATATAATTTCATATTTTAGGGGTATTGAGAAAGTCCATTTCTGGTCTATGTATCTGTTACATTGTCACTTTTTCCACGGATAGGAACTATGGGCAACTGATTTATGCCAGCTTGCTCATGTTAAAATTGAGGAAACAGGTCCATGAGAAGTGAAGTGTTTCATTTAGGTCAACCCAGTTACTTGTTAGATCCTATTGTTATTAGTGGTTTTTATTAAGAGGAGACCTTGTCTTAGGATACCAGCTTCTCAGTTTCCACTGAATTGCATTTGAAAAAGTTCAAGTTAGGTCCCTCTAGTTTTAGAACATGCCAGCAAACTAATTGTTTTTCAGAACGAGAAATCTCACTAATTTATTAGGACAACCACTTCTAATTAACAGTTGTATGTATAACATCAGCTAAACCAGTGAGAACTTAGCATGTGTGGCCATCTTGGAGGATTACAGCCTCCGGAGGAGAGAGCTCCTAGCTAGGCTCATGCTAAGACATCATCCCCCCTTTTTTCTTCTAATTGCTTCTTCATGCCCACCAGAATTTCATGTGACTCAGGCAGGGAGATCACAACCCCTTAAAAGTTGCAGGACTCTGAGCTGCCAAGAAAAACAGAATTTTGATCCCCCAAAATATTCTTTGGTAAATTCTCTAACGGAAAGTTACATGCTGTGCTTGCTTCTAGCACCAGAACCAATGGAACTTGATGGCCCTAAAGGAACTGGATACATCAAGACTGAGTTGATTTCTGTGTCTGAAGTGTAAGTGAGCACAGAAGAGTGGCATGTTCCCAGCCTCAGGCCAGCCTCGGCCCTGGCTGGGGCTTGGCAAGTGTATTTTGCTTTTCCTTTGTAATTGCTGTCGCTGTTACAGTTGGACTGTTGGAAAGATCCTAATTAGAGATCCTGGTGTCACTGTCTGCCAGCATTTGACTGCCTTTAAAAACAAAAAACCAAAACAAAACAGGAAAACCAAAGTTGTATGTAAGGTATTTAAGTTCTCCCAAAACGGATATTTTGAAAAAGCCTAAATAAAATGAACAAAAATTACAAAGAGTGGGAAAGCAATTCTTTTCAATCTAGAAAAGGCCAAAGTAATCATCAAGATACATTTTCTCCGCTTGCTTTTATTCTGTTGTTTCATTTCATAAAAGGTAGAAAAAGGTTTGGAAAGTCATTGTCAGTTATTTGGCCTGCAGCACTGTCTTGGGCTGAATGGATGTAGCCTTCATGTATAAACACTCTGTGGAGCAGCTTTATCTGCATACAAATCTCAAGGTAGGGATGAGGGACTCCCCAGACATTTCTCTGGTGCTTTTCTGTCCAGGGTAAGCCACGGGGCACTGCTGTCCCAGGGTGGCACACAGCATGTGCTCATTCCGAGGCTTAACCAGGCAGAAGTGGCACAGGTTCCGTCTGGCTGTGACCCACTCACATCTAGAGTCCAGTACATACATTCCCAAGGGCCGGGCTGGGGACAGAAACCTCCGGTGATCCATACATTTTCAGATGTGCTTTATAAGTGTGTATACTTTCTTGAAATAAAAATATAAAGTGGTCATTCAGTCACAGACAAAAGATAAAATGTCTTAAGTCTGCAGCTGGGCTTTCATGAGGTGCTAACATTTCCCTTTCCTTCCTCCCCTTTCCAGTCACCCTTCTAGACTTCAGTCCACAGAAAACCTGCTCCCCATGTCCCCTGAGGAGTTTGATGAGGTGTCCAGGATAGTGGGCACTGTGGAATTCGACAGTATGGTAAGTACCACTGTAGGGGTGCTCCCAGCCCTGGGTGAGGGGTGCCCTCTGAGGCAGGGTGGGCACTGCTGCAGATCCAGGGCCTGTCCTCAAGAAGGATCCTCTGGCAGAGGCAAAGAAAAGGCATTTTCCAGATGAGCTAGGAAAAGGAGAAGCCTGCTGTGCTTCAACAAGGTACATCATCAGCAAGATTTTTATTCCTGGCATTCTCCAAAAAATAGGTGACATTTCAAATACTTAAGTTTCCCCCTCTGCCCTGTAGAAAGTTCTGTCCTTGTAGAAATTTCACATATTAAAGGAACTAATTTCACATATTAAAGGAACTAAGATATTTCTGATAAAATGTTTTCCTTCTGCTTGGAGTCTCACCACTGTGTCTAGGTGGAGGAGTGTCATCCTTAGGAAAGGGTGTTATTTTTAGGGACTAATGCTGGGTAGCTGCAGTAATTACAGATTTACACTTAGCTAGCAGCCCTGAATCAGCTTCCTCTGCTTGCTATTTGAGAAGGAATTTGTGCTGCCAGCTCCTGAAGCTATGAAAAGCTTGCCCAGAAAAAACAGCACAGGGGCTGAAAGAGTTAGTGAGTTTCATGATAGAAATAGGAACACGATTGTTTCCAAATGAGGTGAACTTCCTCTGGAGAATATTTTTCAGTATATCAAATAGTATTGTTTGCCTTTCAACCAGAAATCCTTCCTCTTAAAGGTTTCTTTGGTTGGCTGGGTTTTTGCTGATGCTGTTTAATTTTAAGCTCTTTCTCACATGGAGCTATTCCAGTTCATTTTTTAAAGTTGGTTTAGTGCTTAAAAAAAAAAATCCCTCTCTGAGTCACTGCTGGCTTTTCTTCATCATTGCGTACCTGATGCCTGGCAAAAATAGGTTCTCAATATGAGAGAGGAAGTCAGGGAGGGAGATGGATAAGAGGGTGTGAGGCGTCTCTTGAAAACCTTTACTTCAGAGAGTGTGTTTACGTGGCCTCGCTAATACCTGCTCAGAGTCACGTTTCTTAGGCGTAACTTTTTGTCTTTTTTCCCACTTCAGGAAGCACAGGCTAAAATCTATAGAGACTGCACTCTCACCTTTTCCCGATTGTTGAGGATAAAAAAGGCCACTTAGAAAAATGCTTAGCTGGTGTGATAGCACAATAGTTTGGTTTGTGCAACATGAGCCTTTTCTCTGTGTAAGGTAGCGTCCCAACACTGCTCTAAAAAGTGCTTTATAAGCCTGACACAAAAACACAGTACACTTTAAAGTCCAATGCAGAAAACATAAGCTGTATCAATGGAACCAGAAAGCAGGGCGATCCCCTTTTACACCTCCTTTGTTCCTGAGCAAGGTGCCTCAGCAGCTTCACTGATGATAGGTGGCACTTACGAAGCACCTCCCCCATCCCAAGCATTTCCCCTCAAAAAGTTTCTAAGTTGAGTATTGTTGTTTTTATCTTGGCAGACAGAACAGAGCCCCCTCCCCAGTGACATAACTTGACTAAAATCCAGGAGTCAGTCAACAGCAGAATCAACATTTGAATCTACCTGGTGTCTCCAGAGTGCCTGCTCTTCTCCACCATCCTGGAACACCTCCCACAAATAGCCAGACCTGGCTTCATTCAAAACATTTATCCCATAGTAGCTGTTTGCACAGGACTGAGCATTTTATTCTGCTTATTAAGATGAAGGCAGCGTGGCTTCTGGATGAGAGGCCTGTGATTAGGATTTGGCAGGCAGAGTTCCAACTCTGTCATCACCATTATTCCCTGTGACCTTGAGAAAATAAGATGGATTAGTTCCCTCCATCTGTGTAAGCAGGACTGCCTCCTGCGTGCTCTCAGAATGATACTGTGAGAGCGATTTAAATACTGTAAGTAAATGTCAGGAAATGGGTTTGCGGTGTTTGGATGTTCCTGTAGCCATTCCATCCCAAATGATTTCATTCATTTCATTTGTAAAATAAAGTCAGGCAATCTCTCTGTCTTCCCCCTTCTCCCATCACACCATGCACACATATACACATCATTAAAGTCTCCACGCAAGCCAATAGATGTACAGAGCTAAAAGAGGCTATAAGGGAGACAGCACTGGTTAGACAAAATAAAAACTGGATGAGTTTTTAACTTGGGTCGGCTCCACTGTGTGTGCTGTGTTCTCAGTCTGGGCCTTGACTTCCATTCAGCATCCATTTTGGAAATTAGGGCACATGGTTCTGAGATGGAAGCACCTCTCTCAGACCTGGCTGATTTCTACCCAGTCTGGAGGTTGTAGCTCTGGACTTGGGTGGCACCAGGGACTGATGCCCAGTGCTGCCTCAGGAGCAAAAGGACCACAGGCTCCTGAGGAAATTATCCAAGAGAGCCACATCACTAGTGTATTCTGCCACATGACTTGGGTATTTGAATTTCCCTCTGGGGTGTAATAGAACCATTCTACTCTCCTAGAGACCTTTGACCAAAGCTCATAACAACAACAAGAAAAAGATGATGAGTTGGACGTGGTAGCGCACGCCTGTAATCCCAGTGACTCGGGAGGCTGAGGCAGGAGGATCATGAGTTCAAAGCCAGCCTCAGCAACTTAGTGAGGTCCTAAGCAACTCAGTGAGACCCTGTTTCTAAATAAAATGCAATATAGGACTGGGGATGTGGCTTAGTGGCCAAGTGCCCCCAAGTTCAATCCCCAGTCCCCGATTCCCCCCAAAAAAAAGAGATGATGATAATTTATTATCTACTATTTTCCTTCTACTGTACTAGACATTTTATATATGCTAATTTAATCATTTCGACAGACCTATCTGCTAGCCAACTTTTAATGGCTGAGAACCTTAACATTTAGAGGTTAAGTAATGTGCCCAATCACGGGGAAAGGATTGGAATCTGGGCTCCTTTTCTCTCTCTCTCCCCAATACCCTAAGTCTACCATCTTTACTACAACTTCATGCTGTCAACCAGGCTGCAGCATAGGGGCAGAACCTTCAGTGTGCTTTTCAATCCAAAATAATTTTCCTAAGACCCCACCATGTACCATGCACTACTGAGCACTTGAGATTTAGAAAAGCTCTCAAGAGACTTTACTGTCCAGGGCTGTGTGTCTCAGTCCTGGTACTACTGGCATTTGGGGATGGGGAATTATGTTATGGAGGCTGTCCTCTGCATTGTATCCCTGGCCTCTCCCCTCTAGATAGATGCCAGTAGCACATACACACCACATCCACTCATGACAGCCAGAAACATCTTTAGACATTGCAGGGGAAGAATTGTCTGACTGAGAATATCTGATATAAGGGGAAAGACCAGTGTGGAAGTCAGGGAGTCAGTGACAGGACAGTCACTGTTCCCTGATAAGCATTTTACTGACTCCAAGTTGCCGTGTTCAAGGCAGCTGGGCAGAGGCACTGGTAGGGGAGGTGAAGGGGATCTTAATAATTCTACTTCTCTGGCCTGTATTTGAAACACATTCATTTATTTTACCTACTGACTGACCTTTAAGGGAAATTCATCATTTCCCTCACATCCCTCTCTACCTCTGGCATATAACTCAGCGTTTCCCCACCCTTGTTTTGCATGGGTGGATTTGCCACGTTGCTCTGTCCCCAGACTTGCATAACAGCAGAAAGCTTTATGCAGTCTGGACGGATTCACAAAATTAAGCTGCCAGGCTGTAGAGTAATAATCCATCAGCTTAAGTGATATAAAAGGTCTTGATTAGTCCAGAAAATGGGTAGGCCATGCTGAAGGCCCTCAAATTCCATGGTGGTTATTGATGTTAGATGTGTCTTCCTTCCACTCCATTCTCGAATAGACAATGATGTTAAATATATGAACCTGCCTGTCACAAGATCAGTGTGATAAAATTAACCACCTTTTATCTTTTTCAGATGAATGCAGTATAGAGCATGAATTTTTCTCATCTTCTCTGGCGACATTTTTTTCCTTCCCAGCTGTGACTCCCTCCTGCTGCTCTGTTCCTTCACATCCTATGTTCTTAGGGAAATGAAAGAAAGGACAACAAATTTGCTGCAGCCTATTGATAGCAAGTAGATGTTTCTCTTATTCAGAAACATATTACTCTGAAGGGCTTCATGCATTTTATTGAAGGTGAAATTAAAAGGCGCTCTCCACAGAGTGGATTTTGCAAATGAAAAACATCCCGATACACCCAAAGCATCAGGACTAGAATGAGAGCCTTTTGGGAAAGGTGAGAAGTTTGGTAACAATTTAGCAAATGCTGTACATAAAGTCAGTGCTCAACTGTTACAGGTTGTTGAATAGATATTGGTTACTTGGGAACTTCTTGATGTAGAAAAGGTAAATTTCCATCTGCTTTAAATTTGCCTGAAAGTCTTCTATTGTTTACCAATGAAATAGTTCAAGTTTATGTAAAATTATATATCAAGACTTTATCAAAAGTAGCCATCCTGCATCTGGGTAGGAGAAAAAGAAATTGTGCTCTTCATTTTAATTACATCTTCCATACTGGCCATTTAAAACTGGAGACAAATTCTTTCTTTCTTGAGAGAATTAGCTTTTGTGTTGGTTATGGCTGAATAATATTGGCTAATATCAATAGAAGGAAGTACATTTTCTAAATTCATGAGTAGTGTTTTCTGTTTAATCTTTAATATCCAGAGCTGAGTATGTTTCTCTTTCATCTTGGTCACTGGGGAATGAAATTGTCTTTGCCCTTCCATGAAGGGAACCGAGCTATTAACAGCAGCTCTCTCAAGGCGGATCTCCTTATTTTTTAAGTTGAAATTAATTGTAGATAGATAAACCCAGGAATTTAATTCATGTTTCTTAAATGGGTTCATTTGTTTTTACTGTTATTAGTATTTAGACTATTAGCCACAAAATTGAGAAAGGAGTAGAAAAAGTAATTAGTGACAGCTTGAATCATTAACCACAGATAACATGAGAATGAAATAATTTCAAAACTCATGTCCTATGTAACTGCACTGAGAACTGCATATTTTTCACTGATAAATGTGATTTTCTGACAATTATGTTTGTGGATGGTTCCATTATCAATCTTGTGATTTTTCCAGCACTTTTTTGAATGGATGATGTTTTGTTTATATGGTCTCTTTTCATTAGTATGGACACAGAACAGTGCTAAGGGATGAGTCCACAGGGTTCTTCTGAATAGCTTTCACAGAACGCTGTCTGCATGGCTGCCTCTCCTTTCTTCATTTCCACCACCTCAACTATGTTATTACAGAAATGCTGTGTTATTCTTTGGTGGAGATAAAATTTTCTTGAAGTCTATTTTATAATTAAAGCTAAAGTATATGTATTACATTAAATATAATATGCACACAGTTTTTTTTTTTTTTTATTTTTCTTGGTTCTACACACAAATTGAGGCCTCTTCTCAGTTTTTACATAGGATAGTGTGAACCTGGCTGGGTTTTGGTTGTTTTCAAACTGAAAAGATTAAGAAACAACACAACATTTTTGTGACTATTATTTCAAATTGCTGGGATTTAACTACTTGTTAAACTCTCGCCCTCTAAGAATGATTTGGCATGGTTTCATTTTACTGTACTAGCCAATCTTTAGTATAAAGGTTTTAATAATGCTGGCATTAGAACTGGTTTAATACTTATCTCATTTACATATCAGTCCTTATTTTATAATAAGATTAATAACACTACTTTCTTAAGTGTTCTCCTTACTCACCATGCTTATAATCAGAATTTTAATGACAGATTTAGATAAATCAGTGGAAGGAGATCAATTTGTAGTCTCATTTATTGGCCATTCTAAGATACTGCTGAGCAGGTCTTGGATTAAGCTATGATTGTGTTTTAAGTATATCTTGGGTGGTGTTTTATAAGCATAGAGCATATATGTGCCACTTGGGATAAATTTGTTATTTTTAAGAAAAGAGAATTGTTTTCAGAGATGGCATTAAATGAGCAAAATGTTTTTACTGCCTGCAAACTAAAGTGGAATATGAAAGTGGGTCTTAATGAACAAAGCAGTCCTCTGTCATATCTGACTGCTCCAGGAAAAGGACAGGAAAAAGCTAGAAAGTGTTTTGAAAATTCTTGTACTTATTGTTTGAACTCAGATGCTACTCCCCAAGTAAGGGTATTTACTCAAGTGGCATCTTTTGGTTGGCTAAGATTCATTCATTTATTAATTCATCAAGTATGTATTGAGTACCTGCCATGACCAGGCACTAGTCTAGATGTTTAAGAAACACTGGTGTAAAGTCAATGATGAACCCTAGGATCCTGGATCATGACCTTCCTATCTCATTAGGATCTGAGCTGGACCTTCTCTAATCTAATAAATCACATCCACTCCATACATAACTAAAAAATTACCCTTTCTCCAAGAGCCTTTTTTCAACTGCCACCTTTTAACATACATGGGAGACTTCCCTGAACCATCCAGTCTATGATTAGTGAATTTACTCATTTTACTATGAGCATTAGCAAGTAAAATCAGAAGATTACCCAACCCCTAAAATAGCCCCACAAAAATAAAATGATCTTGTTATACAACAGCAAATATAAAGTTTCAACCTTGGGATTTTCTACACATCTATTGCCTCTGCACTGATATGTGTAGGTGAAGTTGACTACTGTATAGCAGTTTTGCCTGTCCTTAAAACTCCACCGAGGAGAAGGCCTTAGCTAATGTGAATTATTTCATATGAATAAGTTAAAATGCAAATTACGCAGGATCTTGTTGTAGGATATAGGAAAAGAGTATGGGACTAAGAGTTCTGTATCGTGTCCCTCTCTTAAGTCCCAGCTTCATCAGTAAAAGAATGGGTTAGAGAATTTCTGATGTCTCCTGCATTTCTAAAATATCAGTAGTGAAGATGGTACAACACTCTGGCTTCTACAGCCAAGCAATTTAGTCTGTGATAAAGAACTTTGATAGATGAAAATGTATTGACCATGGTATTCATATGCCTTCTCTATCGTTAGAAAACCAAACACAAACCCTAAGCCTGAGGGAAAGAATGCTCCCAGCACCAGGGTTTTTGGCACCGGAAGTGAATGCCATTTCCATGTACAATGAATTAGGCAGGAGCTGAGGTTTGCCAGCTGGTCCAACTCAGATCCTAGTGTGGCAGCACCAGGTTCAGCTCTCGAAGTAGATTAAGACTTTATGAAAATAACTTGCCCTCTCATTCAAGAATATGTTCAGTGGTTCAGTTCAACAAGTATCTACTGAGCACTTTGTAACAATAAAAGGATAGTGTTAACTTCTAGAGAGCTAGAAGGTGCCTGCCCATCCCCTCATCTTCAAGGATGAACTTCTTAAAGGAGTCTTAGCTTGGTCATTGTGGTAACCCCACCTGACACCTTGCATACTACCTGGCTCATAGTAGGCATCAGAAATGGATCTGACCAACTGGAAACAGTCCCTGTGCTCAGCAGAGTTCTCAGCCCCGGGTCATAAGAGAAAAACCTTAGTTGTTTTAAGAAAATTCATTTTTTGCACTTTTTTTCATACATGTGTTTATTATGCTGTAAAAAGCAACACTAATTGATTTCATTTAAAATAAAATGTTTCCCAACTTCAGAATACTTAACAATTTATAGTTTGAAGATTAGATTCGCTTTGGGAGATGTTGGAAGCAAATACATTCATAGCTGTGTAATCTCCAGGAAGAATCCAAATCTATTATCGGGTCATTCAGTCCCTGCCAGAGAGACCACACTATCAATAGCGAATCCAACTCCGCAGCTACAGGCAGTGCGGGGCAGCAGTGGGTACAGCATATCACCAAAGATGAACTTAGAACCAAGACCAGTAAAAACAACAATATACACAAAGCTTTATATTAACACAACCGTCCAAAGCTCTCAGGATACAGAGAAAAACACATACAATCCTAAAGCTAAAACAAAAAGATCTTTGGAGTTTACTGATGGCAGCAGTAAACAAGCATTCAACAAGCATTTAAATAAAATGTACTCATTATCACCAGCCAGTAGCAAACAGCCAGAGCACCTGGCACAAAGTCTTAGATAACATCATGGAGAAATAATGGCACACTTAACTAAACCACAAAGAATTTTACAAAACAGTTTTGATCTGAGGAAAGAAAACTCTCTTTGTTCCTGAATAATTGTTTGAACCTCATTATTTAGTTAAAAGCCTCAAAATCACTCATTGGTAATCTTTAACCATGCAACTGGACCATCTTAATGTTTCATTTTAATCACACAGAGCAAGCTGCTGTTTAGGCAGTTATCCTTGTTGATTTCAATTAAAATGTATCCACCCCAATACCTCTGGGGATAATGCTGCTCCTGTGCAGCATCTTGCAAATACAACCTGTCTGCATGACTTAACAGATCTGTAGGGCAGGAGCACAGTGGTGCCCGCCCTCCATTCTTCCCACAGATGCTAGAACACAGGCACAGTCTTTCTGCCTAAGCAGCTAAGGAACACTGGCATGGCTTCACCAAGGGAGGTACCATCTAGGGACTGGAAGGGCAGTGGCTAAAGCTACTGACTTAGACTAAAAGCAAAAATCAAAGCACCAGGGGACTGCTGGAGTAACAGTGCCATCAGGCATAATAAAGCTTGGAAGCAGCAGTCTATACTGATTGGGAGGCAGGGGGAATTGCCACGTTAATGTGGTAACAACTAGCATTCATGGAGTTGAGAATTCTGCTCATTTCACTAAACAGCTTCAAATAAGTCCCTGTGTACACGTGTATGGACAGTGTGCTTAGTATCAGAAATCTTCACTAACATACCCCTTTATCTCTTTGAGGTATGACGGATCCAATGTATATGCATTTACTAGAAAATTCTGTTCTTCAGTTCTGAAGCCCCTTTTACCTACTTTCTAAATTAATCATGAATTAACTCCCTAAGACAAATGATGGGTCTCAATTTAAAGTGGAATGGCTTTTTCTCATTATTGAACTATACAACCCACCAAAAATTATAGAGAATCAGAAAATATCTGGAGTGATCCAGTGGTCCCCCGCAAGAGGACAAATATCTTGCAGACTTTTAATAACAGGTTTAAAAACAAATGTTATTTGTAGCAGTTCCCATACTGTCAGAATAACTTTGGTAGCTTAGAGCATTTCTGAATTTGTCTTTATCTAGGAGAAAAAATAACTTTTTAAAGAGCTGTAGCAGCACATGCCTTTGTTTTTTCAGACCAAATGAATTGGACTAATTCATCCTTAGTAATTTGTTTCTGGTTCATCCTCTACACAAATGGCAAAGTACTAGCTCTGATGCCAGAAATGTGAGGCATTTCTGACTTACTGTGGAAATGTGAAAACTGTATAGTGCGCCAGCTCTCACTTTCCCAGCCAGAGGGAAGAGGCAGACAGCTAAAGTCTGAGAAGAGAGGCTGGACTAAGGGGATATCAAAAAAGGAAAAATTTTCAGAAGTATTATAACTATATTCACACATGTTTTGGTCACCAAACATATCTTAAACAGATTCCCTGATAAAGTCTAATGAGAATTGGCCTATCTTACTAACGGCTGTTAACTATTTTAATTCTTAGAGTCACATCATGAAGCGAGGGTGATGGGAGACATTTTAAACACTCAACCATATTGTTGCATATTGTTGTTCAAACACTCAAACTAAATCTATATATTTGAAGTCTTTAAAGTCACACTGTTTGCTTCTGAAGACAGCCTTGACCCCTTTGGACAGACTGTACAGCAAAGCTTAATGTATAAATGTGTATCAGCAGATCATCACCATAAATTTAAAGTTCACAAAACACACAAATGAATCATGAAGACCATACAGTTAAGCTAGCATTGGTAACTATTTCTTTTACATCAAATTATACAGTGCACGAGGTAAATATTGCTCACATTATGGAGGGAGACTGTTTTATTTCTATTTTTTCCCAAAGAGATCAGATTTGTCCTGTGCGCACAATGAAGAAAACTCCGGTAACACTGAAATGACAAATGTTGTAAAATATACATCACTACCAGATAGAAATACACACGTTCTTCATAATCATTTTCCACAATTAAATAGGTAAGTGATTTAAATCTTGGGATTTAAGACCATTATAACAATCCGTCAAGATTCTTATGGACTGTTTGGTTTTCTTTTCCATTGTCGGAGTCTCCTTGAGGTGTGTACTGGACTTGATATTCCTGGAGGATTTTGAATACATCGTGGTGTCCAAAGTGCAGTGCTTCATCCATGGGAGTGTTATTCCACCTAAATAAGTGGCACAGTATGGACAGGGTCATTAGGTAATTTCTGTATGAAGATGATCATCCAGCATCCCTAGGTTTTAAATATAGGTTAAACAGCCACCCAGGTTTAACCACTTAAGCAATATTACAAGTAAAAGTCAACAGTAGAAATGCAGAAAGGGATTTATAATTTAAAAACATCTCACAGACAAGTTGGGCTATGAGGATGGAGAGAAAAAGATCTCTATGAGAGGAACTGGCTTATACGTCCAAGTGCTTATGGAGGGACCTTTATAAGGAGAGTTCTAGTTTTGACAGACATAATAGACACCTCTAAAGTTGCTGAATTTTGACTTCATGAAAAGTTCAAAGGATTAGTTTTAAAATAAAATATTCAAAAAAGAATTCAGGTATATATCACCCTAGCCTTTGACAGAAATTTGTGTTCCTGTCAATTCAAACATCACAATAAATCTCAGAAGTCTAGAAATAACCATGAGGTTAACTATTAGGGCTTAAACGTGTATGGGAGGAACAAGACTAGCCCAGAGAAAGTGACATTTCCATCACCTCCATTAGGATGGGAAGCTGTGGGCTCACCTAGACCTCTACCCAAGCAGAAGACTCAATTCTCCTTCCTTATTAAGTGTTGTTCTGGGGCTGTGCTGTTTAGAGCAAAGTAGATAAAGATTCCAGGATATGAAGAATTGAAGAAGGAACAGCACTGCCTAATCAGCAGAGACAGCACCGTGAAATTCACCACCGCAGCTCGGGGCAGGGATGAGTCTGAGTTCCCTGATTCTGCACAAATGAGGAGGCCCATCTCCTGCCCTCTCTACTTGTGTCAGAGGCTGCCAGTGTTGTCCTCTGTGGGCTCATGGGCCACTCTCTCCACTTCACTTCTGTTTCCTTCTTTCCTTTCTCTCTGAAAACTTTTGCTTTCTTACTGGTCACATTATGAAACCAAAAGTATTTAAAACTGTCTCATTTTTAAACATTTTTAGTAACCTTAATTTTTTAAATCAGGTAAGTATCTTTTGTGTTGCTCAAAAAACAGCTGGACTAATGGTTTTTACTTCTGTACAGGCCTTCCCTAGTTGAGGGAATCAGTGGCTCTAAAGAGGGACTTTTCAGTCACCTTAGACAGCATGTGACTATGTGAGCTTTGTAGGAATTGAAAGCCAACCATAAGTTACCTTTTTACAATTCTTTTTCCATGAAACAATGAAAAATAATCAACTTCAAAGAATATACTAATTTTATTCAAGTCTAGTTTATAATTTTAGGTGATACTGATTCTACGAAATGGAGAAAAAGAATTGTCTTGGCTCTACAGCTTCTATCCTGGATTAGTTGAATAGTTAACTTAGCTAACTTGCCCCTCAGATGGGCTCTTCTACTTCTGCATTCTTAGAAGCCAATTTAGGGAGGAAATTCAAATATACAAAGCACAGAAAATATTTCCAGCATATATTAGTGTTTTAGTTGGGATTATAAACACAGGGGAAATATTCCTTTTGGATTCTTCCTCTATAAAGAGATGAGAAGGGTATACATTTGGGGATAAATGAGAGGATTGTCATCCTAACTTGAATTTTTTGAATATTGCCAACAAAGGTCTTTAATCATGTTATTTTAACAACTATAGGAGTTAGATAAGCAGATGTTACCACACTCACAAACTGCTAACAATTTTCAGACACTAACACCAATAACTTCTCTCATTTCCTACAAGCTGAACCAATGAGACACAGGCCCTAACTTTTAAAAAGTAGACGTAGCTTAGTGAACACATCTAATACCTAGAGAGCTCCAAATGTAATGCAACTCCCATTCCTCAGACATCAAATCCAGAGTCCTTATAAACACCGAACCTCTCCAGCAAATATTTTTTCCTCATCTTCTTCTAAACCTTTAGTCTCAGTACTCACTGACCCATCTGCTGTACTCTACTAAATATCCAAGTATTTGAGTACATAGTTTACTATACATGGACACATACAATGCTCTTATCCCTGCGTTGCCCATTTTGTGAACCACATTTGCCATAGGAAAGGTAACAGTTTGCCACGCGGACCAGGAGGGAGAGGAAAGGACCTGAATATATCTTGGGCAAATTTTTCCCGCTGTAGATTGAACGCTCTTCTCTTCCCCAAATCACTGACTAAAATTCAACTTCCACAAAGCTTTCTAAAGCTTTCCAGGACTTTCAACAAACTCCAGTGTATTCATTATAGAGTTCTTTGCCAACAGCTTTCTTACACATTCTTTATATGCTTCTGTAAATGTTTATCTTGTCTACCCTGTGCAGTTAAAAGCCCTGTGAGGAAAGAATTTCTATTTTCTCTTTCTGAACACAAGAACTTTCTTCTTCATGTAGTGTGTTGATGGATAGTCAAGCCTAAAATTTTCTAAATAAGAATACCATTCTTAGATAAGAAACAGGATATGGGAGATCAAATAGCCCATCTAGCAGAAACAAGGTTTCGTTTGTTGCCTTTGTAAGACACTATAGCAGATTCAAATGCCTTAGTGGATTTACATATATCATCACTTGAATACTGTGGTCCTGTAGAGTAAAATACTGACTTGCCCATTATGGTAAAAGGTACGTAAGTGCTTACCTGTCCTTGGGGAAGGGATTTACTTTGCAAGCTTCCAGCAAAAATTTAACAACTTCAACGTGACCTAACCCCCCGACAAAAAACAACAGATTTTAGTATTGAATAGAAATTAACTCTAGAGAAAATAATAATAAATGAGTGTTTATGTATTACCCTCTGCAGCAGCAACATGGAGTGCTGTTCTGGAATCATAGTCCCGCTGTTCCATGTCCATGGCTGACAAAGCAAATCTGAAAATTCATAAGCATAGCTATTCAGTATATGTAAAATAAATTCAGTCCACACTTGTAGCATTCACTCTATAAGTTTAATCTCAGGGCCTGACAGGTGCCATCCTTTGCCAGGTTTATTAATGGTAACTAGAGCCCCTGTTCACCCAGCACCCAGGTGTCCTGGGAAAGACCACCCCACCTCATCCTTACCTTTGCTGTTAGGGGGTAGGATGAAACATTAACCATGTCTCACAGAATTAAGCTTCATCACACTATTATTCAAACTCCAGAAGAAAGGCACAGCTACACCAAATTTTATGTCTCAGAAGGGTAAGAAACTAATAGTACAGTTGCATTTTTCATAGAGATTCTTTAATCTGATACTTGACATTCTTTAATGTGATACTTGACATTCTACAAATTTACAAGTACTGCTCAGACTTTAAAACAAATGCGGAAATAAAGTCTAGACATCTTTCCATTTAAAGGTCAGCTGCAACTCTATACAAGAGACCCTATATTAAGTATTTGGTAATATATGGTCTTTTTAATCCTTATGATCTTCAGGACCCCAGATGCCCCCATCCACCCCCACACCAGAGATGGGGAGTGAATGTGGGATGGGGAGGTGCGACCCAATAATAGTAAACCCCTAATAACTACCCAGGTTAGTTGAATAAGTTACCACTTGAGAAAGCAGTGATCTAGACTTTTCAAGAAGGTGCAAAAGAATGAGACTGGTCTACAGGTCTGAAGCATTGAAAGTGGAGGTTTTATGAGAATTTTGTTTGGGTTGTTTTTATTAGAGAGAAATGGAAGTGAGACCTTAGCCTTAACATAGTTGCTCGCCCAGCATCAAACTTCATAATAATGGAAAATCACATGCTAATCCACCCAAAGATAACATACCTTCGAAGGGCAGATACATCACCAGTGTATGCAGCAAACAAAAGGTTTATCACTGACTTTACCTGTGAAGAAAAGAAAGTTCAGACATCCACAGGAGAAAACAAACCCAAAGTGCTCAATTGTCACTGGTTATCTCCATGCACTTGGAATACTTCAGCCGGATCAATCTCAAAGGTTATCTCGAGTACATTTTTACAATCAAATGAACACACATGTGGTATTTGCTTCTTTTAACAGGATTGTGAGGGAAGATTAAATAATAAAGATAAAAGTCATGAGGGAAGGAATGGAAGCTCACAACCTAGTGTTTATATAGTTGGGGCAACTGAAAATGCTTTAGCACTCTTCTCATTTAGCATATCTCAGTTCTGAGCAAGTCTGTATGCTGACAAAATTCATCACTTCATTAAAAACTAAATCATGCCATTTAAATATCTACTCCCTGCCAGCAATAGCTTCCCTCACCAATAACTGGATTCCTTGCCAATCTTCAAAAACAAAACTCAGTATTTATCATCTTAAGAACAAAGAGCTGTACCTCACTGAGTCTTTGGTTCACTGCCCATAAGGTACAAACTGGAGCATTTAGAGAACCCATAAAACTGCTTAAAAGATGGATCAACCCAGCACTGTTGATGAAAAACTACACTACTGATCGTACAATTTGTTGTAAATATATCATGAATTCCCAGTGTGGTCTTATGCCCAACATTCATATTGATGACCCAACTGATGTTGAACGCAATGGCAGAAAACAAAATTAATTGGAGGGATGGAAAGTAACCTAGCTCTCCACACACAAGGCCACAGTCCTGGAGCTGTGCTTCAAGATCTTAACCTGGACATTCTCTGCATTATGGCTTCCCTTTCCCACAACCTGTGAACTTTTAAAAACTAACAAATTGACTAATAATGGCTAAGCCTATTTTGTAGAAACTAGTCCACAAGATGCTCCATGAAAATAAGGATACTGTGGTCAGATATATCCTTAAAATATTAAATCTCTTTCTTGAGAGATTCATGAACATAAGAGAAGGCTTGTAGAGTTCTATAGTATAGGAACTAACTGAACTGTACCCACCCCCCGCAAAAAAAATATCATTACTGGCTATTAGTGTTGGTATCACTTTTTAAAAAGCTAATGGACTCCTTCAGTCCATTAACTTCCCTTCCTGCCATTCTTTACTTCCTGCCCAGCCTGTCCCCCAAAGTCAATCCCTCTGAACAGTCCAGTGTTCTCTATGGGGGTGGGAGAAGGTTACACTCAGAATATTCTTAAGTATATATAAGCATCTCTCTGTTCCATTTCTAGTTATACAACCCCTGTACTTCAAATTGATACATTTTAGGGAAAGGAGGTAAACACCCACATTGTCTTATTTTAGTCTCCAGGTGACTGATATGCTCTTTTGGGTTGTGCCCCCCCACTTTTCTTTTTCTTTTTCTTTTTGCAGGTGCTCTTGGCATCTTTCTTAGTGGGATCAGTTCTAAATCCTTTCTATGAATTCCCCTTGTGCTTTGGGTCAGAAATACTGCTTGACTATTAGAGACCATTCATACTTGCCACTGGTCTCCCATTGTTGGATAACAATTATTTCTTTCATTAGTTTCCTTCATACTTTATTCAGGTCTTTAACACCAGTGATCACTCATAAAACAGTGATGATCCTGAATACAACTGTCTAGGGAAAAAAGACCCTCTCATCTCTACCTCATTCTTAGGCAAAATACTTACTTCTAATACCTATTCTCACTTCCCTCTGTGCCTCAAACCAAAAAGTCTCTCTCCTTCCTCACTCCTGAGATCCACTTCTTTACCCATTCCTTCCACAGTCCTCCAGTTCCCCTAACTATGCTCCCTTACTTAGCACCTTTGTTTCTAGTATCTCCAACTTCTTCCTTCTGTCTGCCTTAATACAGACACAACATCTGATTTTGAAAAATGAACACTTGGCCTTATCGTTCCCCCTATAAGTGCATACTTCATGAAAGTATTTTATACTTTTGAATTCCCTGAAAATTATCTTCACATTCACTGTTGTCTCTGAACAGTACTCTCAGAATTTCCAGCAGCTTCCGCTTTAAGCCCTGATTCCTCCTGTTCTCCTCACACTCCTGACTCAGGACTTTTCTCCCAAGATGCTGCTCCTCCTGCTGGCTGCTTCACACATTCCCTGCCCACTTTCTGCGGCCTAATTATATGCCAAGGCAGTCTCCCATCTTTCTTGGTTTTCAACATAATGTTCCTCAAATGTTTCATATGTACTCTGGGCAGAATGACTTTCCAATCTAGATCTTTAATCCTTGTTCCTAAAGCCCAACCCTATAGCTCAACTTGATTGCCACACTGACACTTCAAACTCAAAAACAGCAACAACCCTGACAGCTGCCCACCCTGGCTCCGAAACTCTGCTTCTACCTGGCTACTTGATATTACCTCCAGCTATCTCAGAACTTGATTTGCTCTGCCTTCCCTCATTCTCAGTCAGCTCTCCCAGTCTCTCCCATTTGGGAATGCCACTGTAATTCACAGTTGCTCATTCCAAAGCCCCAGAAGTCACCCAGGGCTGCTGCATTTGAGACCTCCACACAGATGGCCACCACAGCCAAATACGGCAGCCTCTTCCCACCAAAGTGTCCTAGAGAAGAGGGGAGCCTTCTTTACTCAGAGATAAGGGGCAGATCTGCTTCTGCCCAGAAACAATTACTAATTCACACAAGTCTACCACACAGACCCTGAGACTACTCCTCAATTGCGTTCCTTCTCTCATAACCACATCTAGCTCATCAACAAATCCTCCCACCACTTCTCACCACCTCTCTCTCTACTGCTCTAGGTCTATCTGAGTTACAACCTTGTCTCACCTGGAGGGCTGGGACAGCCTCCTAATTTTTCCTTATAACTGCTAACACGGGAATCTTACGTACTTGCTATGACTATCAACAAATAGTCAAATTCCAACTCTCAGCCATGGCTTCCAGGTTCAAATGATCTGCTCCTTGGTTACATTGTACATCTGGTTCCCTATCACTTCTTCTTGCTGGGCTTCAGGTCCTCAGCATGCAGGTGGTGAGGACCCTACATTCAGGCTTTATCCAATGTTATTCTGCAGACTGAAACACCCCCTTTTACATCACTCCTTATCCCTTATTTTGTTAATTCTCTCCATTGAAATTGTCACTTACATAATACTCTTGCTTGCTCATTAAATATAAGCTCTTATCTTTCTCTAATTAAATATAAACTCCCCGTGGGGAGAGATCGCTTGTCTTCTTTCTCCCCTGTAACCCCAGTGCCTACCACATATAATACATGACCATTAAATATCTGTAGACTAATTAAATATTCTCTCCCAAAGTATCAAATATTCAGTTTGTTACCACCTTTTGGGTATTAAGAGTATAATCATTATTAATTCCTCACCTGAACTTCTACATCTTCATGTATTACCATTCAGTTTATTCAATCCTTCTACCTGATGCTCTGCTTCTAGTCCTTCCTCCTTCCAAAACCTTTCTACATACTTCTAATCATCTTCTCAAAACACTGCTTTGACCACTGAAAGTTTCTAGGTAGGGGAATGTCAAGAAAACCCCAAATCATTCGTGATACAATTTAAATTCTTGAGTCTTGCATTCAAGTTTCTTCAGTTTGTCTAACTTTTTTTTTTCCTCTTGACAGGGTAAAATAGGTCCTATTGCCCTTGTTGTGTCTTGACGTTTGCACTCTTCTCTCCCTTTGAGAACACCCAGATTCCCAAATTCCTTCATACCCTCCGAGGCTAGCATGAAATGCCCTTTCTTGCTGCCACACCTTCCCAAGCCAAAACATCCCAGCATTCCTTTTCCACATAGCTTATTGCCAGTTGCCCACACAGTGCCCTATGACAGCACATGTCAGGGTAGAGTCATCAATTAGACACCTCCTGTCCCACCACAACCCTGAATATAAGTTCTGCCCCCTTTAAGCCAGACAGGCAAGTTATTCCCTGAAAGCACCTTTTTATCTCCCGTTTCTCAATGAAAGGTTATTCTTACCTCTACTCTGTGAATGCTAATCTCTTAAATCAGAAGTAATCTCCTTTGATAGGAATGTAACTCAGGACAATCACCATGGAAAAAAGTATAGAGGGGAAAAAAGAACAATATAGAAATGCCTCACTATTCTAAAAGTAGAACTATGATAGGATCCAGCTACACCACTCCTGGGTATATATATACAAAGAAAATGAGATCGACATACAAGAGACACCTGCATACCAATGTTTATTGTGGCACTATTCACAATGGCCACAATATGGAGTTGGCCTAGGTGCCCATCAACAGATGAATGGATAAAGAGAATATGGTACATACACACAATACAGTATTATTCAGAGTATCAGTCCTCATAAGGAAGCATGAAATCCTGTCATTTCTAGGAAAATGGATGGAACTGGAAGTCATCAAGCTAAGTGAAATAAACCAGACACAGAAAGACAAGTATATCATGTTTTCTCTAGTATGTGTGCGTGTGGCGGGGCGGCGGGGGTGGCATTCGGGGAGGTTGGGGGTGGGGTGGCGGGGTGGTGGGGAAGACCTGAAAGTAGAAGAGGGACTATTAAAGGACTAAGAAGGAGGCCAGGGAAAGGAAAAGGAGCATGAGAGAGGTTAAAATGGAAGCAGGTAGACCTGATCAATACACAATATATGCAAGTAAAGAACTGTCATAATGGAATTGTACAGTAATTTGTACAATTTTGCTAATGTAAAAAAATAATGTAATATTCTCCCACATTTGCCTCACTACATCACAAATGACCACAT
Organism: Glaucomys volans; assembly: GCA_020662805.1. NCBI lineage: Eukaryota > Metazoa > Chordata > Mammalia > Rodentia > Sciuridae > Glaucomys > Glaucomys volans. The sequence goes on from JAJEJO010005213.1 coordinate 148,857, forward strand.
GGTGTATTTACCTGTGTACATATCTGCCCCACTACGAAAGGAAATATCCGGACTCTGATATACATACTAATTTAATTATCCATCGTTCTCCTTAAAATATTTTCCCTTCAAAGCAATAAATCCTCATTTATTTTCAATGACTGTATACATGAACTATTTTCTTTTTTAAATTCTCAATTTAGACCAAACTGCTTTGAAGAGATATTATATATAATTTGTGGGTATCACTTAGTCACTTAATTATTCAATATTTTAAAAGTTCTAAAAGAAAGTTTCTTATAAATAAGGTCCATAAAGGCTGATTTTAAAATATAATCAATTTATTCAGAGTATGCCAACAGTTTATTTTCAAGCATATTTCATCTCAGAAATAAATATGAGAATAAAGGAGAAAACTTTAATGTACAAAGGCTTTGAGACAAATGTGGGGGGGGGGGCATTAGCTTGCCCTAATAAAAAATTATTAAAAAGTAACATGGAAGTTTATTGTTTTTCCTATGAAAATAAAAATCTAACATCGGGTTGAATTTAGTCCAAACCAGAAACTGGAGTTTGATCCTCAAATGAGTGTCACTTTCTCCAAGACAGGAAAGCATTGAGAGGCAGCATATGCACAGGCCCCATTTAAAAGTCAAACTACAAACACCTCTTCATTCCAGCAAACAGCCACCTAGATTTTAAGTCTCATAAATCATGAAATGAGCTATGGGTGGAAGGTCAAGAAAGAAAATGAAACTAAGTTTTGAGACAACAGATGGAGCGTTCTTTCAATTAGGGACAGCTCATTTCCTGCTCTGTTAAAAGAATTTCACAAATATTCCCAACTAAACTGACACACCTGTAGAAGGCCTACCACAGCCAACAACCTAAAGGTGTGGGCACCCTAGATCACCACTCATTCACCTCCGACAACTCTTGCAAAGAATGTAGGTGTGCTACCCCTTGATGGAAGTTCATTCCCTAACTCCCCACTGCATACCTGAGTTGTGCTCACTTCAGAACACCTATCGAGAAAGCTAAAGTCCAGAAAATAATGGGTTAACAGTAACTGCCAGTGGCATGAAAGCGGTATTTTGATGAATCATGCACCATGAATCATACCTCAATAACAAAGAAAGAAACTATGCAAAGCAGCAACTGTGGCTCTATAAATTAAGATGTTTAACATATGCCTCCCCAGAGGAAAGAGAAACTCCACTTGGGTAGGGAGCCATTAAAAAGTTATAAATTACATGGTAACAGTTTTCCCTTCGTCTTGTAGATTTTTCCAGTACTACTACATTTTCCTTATCAAATCTGCTTGTCAGAACCAGACAACCTTATCTTAGTTTATTTGTACAAAGTCCCCACAACAGTGGGACAAAAATGTTCCAGTTCACATGAGTTCACCTGACTCCGCATGCCTGGCGTACCAAAATCTCACTTTTCCCACAAAGCTAAAAGCAGGTAGAGATTCGATCAATTTTACCGGTCACAAGGCATTCCTAGGTCATCAATCCTATCATTCTCCTATTTATTTTGGACTTGTTTAGAAGTTGAATTGTGTGACTTTTATCTCTCCTAAATTCCCTGATAACTCTGCACTTATAAAAAGTAGCAATTATTCAAATTACATAATCATATCACTTTGTACTTATATAATGGATGACCCTGAAAAATTCAACATTTTAAACAGTTATTATTGCTTTTCAAAAAGCCCTGACAGGCTGGATGTAGAATGCATTGATGAATATATTGTATTTATTACCACCACTGAGATTCTGAGCCTTGGCTCAAGTTCACCTAACATATGGTACAGCTGGGACAAAATTCAGACATCTGCATTCTCAGTTCTGTATAATTTGACCTTGACTGTGCAGAGTCCTTAACAGATCTCATCTTCTTATCCAAAGGACAGAAGGCAATCAAAACATTAAACAATAATTTAGTTCTAATTCATAAAGGTCCTTAACTAAATATTGGAAGGAAGGGGCAATAGGAAGAAAAGCGGAAGAAGGAAGGTAGGGACAGAGGGTGGAAAGTTTGGTTCATCTGTTTTACACTTTACTCCAACTACTTTATGTCCATCTCTATTACCAGTGCAAAACTAACGTTTCCCTTATTTTTTATCCTTAGTTTCTGTCTCCATACAAAGACTACTTAGCTCTTTTGGAGTGGCTTTCATAAAAAGAATAAAGCAGGTAACTGAAAAACCACCCTTGTTTCTATGATCTCCAGTTTGACGTAAACTGTGCTCTCATTTCCAGTTCATCACAGTATCTGTTGTCATGGAATGGATACTCCTCTTTATCTGTTAAATAAACCATCATGCCTGCAGATCTAATTTTGTTTTAAAAGCTTCACTCCAAGTTGGCTATTTATAGCCTTTAAATGAAGACAAGCTTTCAGACTTCTTTCATAAATATTTTTCTTAAGGCCAAGTAAACACATGAACCTATTATTGTACAGCTAGAGGAAAATTTTAAGTTGCCAACAGATATAAATTAAAAGCTTCAAGGGCAACAGTAAATAAATCTATACAATGTGTATGTGATCATTCTTTTATTACTAAGCTTATTTAATATTGGAAAGGATGTTTTAAACAAAATTATAATGCTTTTATGACATTCTAAGGTATGATGTCGCATGTTCCTAAACTTTCCACTGATTTATTCAAAGATATTAATATACTATATATAGAGACAAAACTAATCCAAGTGACAAGGTCAGATCAGAGGATTAGAATCAATCCTTTATGGGAAGAGCAATGCAGCCATTTCATGATCATGTTTCCAAATTTGTACACAAATGCAGGAATTTCTTATATGGTAATTTCAATAGAAATAAATCAAAAGCAAATTTTACTCTAAAGAAAATTTCTCTCTTACAGAAATTTCACTTAAAAAATATAAGGTCAGCTGGATGCAGTGGTACACATCTATAATCTCAACAGCTCGGGAGGCTGAGACAGGAGGATGGCAAATTCAAGGTTAGCCTCAGCAAATTAGCAAGGACCTAGCAACTTGGCAAGATTCTGTCTCAAAATAAAAAATAAAAAGGGCTGGGAGTGTGGCTCAGTGGTAGAGCACCCCTGGTGTTCAATCCCTGGTACCAAATTAATTAATTAATTAAAAAATATATATAATAAAAACGCATGTGTGTGTGTGCACACTCACATACACATTCAAAACAGCAGCTCCAAACACTGCATTCTGCTTTTGGTTTAACTAATAAACTCTCTTAAGCATACCATTTCAAAATGTATCAATGAGCAGATTATCAGAAATAATTTCACTTATTGGTAAGCTAAGAAATCCTAATCATATCCAAGATATCTGATAACTCATGAAACAAAATAACATTATATATTACTTATAACAAAATAGTTAACATGAAGCACCTCCTCATTCTTGACTGAGGCAAGTGTTTTAAGTATTAATATTCCTGTTCTTATTCAGAAGACAGGAAACTGAAGACTAAAACACTGAAATAACTTGAGCAGGATCAGAGCTGGTAAGTGGCAGAGAGGGGAGTTGGACCCAGACTGACTGATGCCAGGGCCAGCCAGTGCTTGCAAATGCTGCCTCGCTGTTGGGCCAGAAGATTTCCTAGCAAAACCTGGGACTTGCTTGACAATACAAAACCAAAATGAAAATAGGTTGTGATAGGAAATAAAAAAATATCAACTAAGGAATTTATAGGGAAATCAGAGATACTAATTTTATACTGAGGTGCTTGCTAGCCAAAGGTGATTTTTATAAATGGGAAAACAAGGGAACAAAATTAATAATTCACCTTGACATATTAAACTGAATTTATCAAATATATAAACATTTAAATTAAATTTAAAATGATTAAGCATTAATATTAAAGACATTATTCTTTGCATTTAAACTTCTAAAAATGAAAAGTAGTTTTATACTCATGTGAATTAAAGCAAATATGACCACTACAGCATTGGCAGCAAATTAGCAGCTTCTTATCTCAGTGGCTCATATTATTTGGGTAAATATCAATGAATGGTCTAAAAGATACCAATGGACTCAAGCATCTCTCCTTATAACCTGATTATAAAAGTAACTAACAATATACCTTTGTGTGGTTTGAAAAACAGTACTCCTAATTAAGTAGTAGCAAATAGGGGAAAAAAAAAAAACAAAACAGAAATCTGAGCAAGGGCAAAGGCAGCTATGCCTTTGAAGAACAAAACAGCCTTTTTCATGTGACAGCCCCACAGAACATGTGCACTGCCCTGACAAAGTTCTCATTTACTCACTTCTGACCTCTTCCTAACACAAATATTTGTAAAATTTCATGAAGATTAATTAAAATCACATTATGTATTCAGATAGAAGAAAAGATGCCACACTTCTGGAATGATAAAGTGTTATGTTTTATTTACAATTTTTTATTATAACTAAAAAACAAGCATATAAAACCTCAAAGAATCGAAGAACCTAAAAGCAGATAACACAGGAAATAAAAATGGTCACCAAATACTCATACATATTACTTTAGAGAAAAATAAAATCAGGGTTATTGGAATCAAAAGATTCTTACAAAGACTGTCTTGTGTAAATTAAAAATAAGTAAATACAAAGTTGTTTAAAAGATGGGGCTCTATTTCTGCTGAAAAAAAAACAAAACTAAGTTTTGACAATGGTATAGGCAGAACTATATCTTCAACTCAGTTTAAACATCCATGTGTCTTCGCATGCTCTAGACCCTGCTACTGTGACAAAGCGGGGCATAGATATGTGGGTTTACTCTAATTACTCCAATCATGGCATATTCTTACGGACTGCCTTGATGTTATAAAATAATCCCTCTTTTTCATTGGTCTCCAGAGAAACACACTTAACTCTGTATCTTTAATGTTTACTTCAGAGTTCTACTGTGAAAAGTCCAACATGTGTACTTTATGAACCACACACAAAGAAATGTAACCATGCTTCTCTAGTGCTTAATCAAAGCAGTTTCACAGCATTTATTTGATTACTATGCAAGTTACAATATCAAGCTCCGCCAACATATTATACAGGAAGCTGCTATAGAAAAGAATGCTTTTAAGAACCTCAAAAATAAAGTTTGCCCTACTCCCTTATGAGCCCATCTTAGGTAATTTTATCCTTACAACAGTATTCCTTATTAATAGGCCTGGATGTGTGGTTAGAACCTAAACATATGTTTAAGGGGACACAAATTTAACACATATCTCTCTATTTCTATTCTTCCAAATTTTTGTCCACAGACTTTGAATATTGTCATAGGAAATCTTCCATCAAGCCTTACAATCATAGGACTTTCTGGTCTTACAAATGTGCATTATTTGGGGATTTTCATGCCTCTATTCATGATGGACTTTAACCTGTCAATTTTGGGATTCCTTCATTGCTTTATTTTGGAACCATCTTTTCTAGGTTAACCATTTGTTAATATCAGCTTCATAAAATAAACTGAGCTGTTTAAAAAAAAATAAGCCATTTAAAGTTTGGTATGTATAATTTTACATTGCTCTCTGCATATAAAATCATTCTAGCACCATTTTAGGGTCTTATCACTAGATTGATTATCATCTATCTATATTTCAGTATTTAAAATTCTAGTAATATTTTACTTTGTGAGGGGAAGTCAGGCATGGCACAGTTACACATAGAATTCACTTGTTCACATAATCTGCGTTAGCTGAAAGCAAGTAGAATCAAATTCTAAAAGGAAAAAAAAAAAAAAAACACCCTCTAAAAGCAAATCTTTTATGTAGGAAGGGTCTAAAGTAGATTCCAAAGCCTGTTAAAGTCGCTGTCTGGTAAATGCCGCAAAATACCTTGGCTGATCATCTGTAGTTCCTACTTGCCTAAATCCAAATTCAGGATGTAGTCACAGGATACTCAGAGTAACAACTTGTTATTTGCCATTGCTATAAATCCAGGGTCACTAACCTCAGTGGTATTCTGAGAACACTGCTAGGTTTCCTTCAGCTCCCTCCCACTTTACAACAAACATCTACCTTCCCTATGCTCTGAAACTTCACACACACACACACACACACACACACACACCACAACCCATTTTCGGAAGAAAGCTTTCCTTCATACTCTTCTGGAAAAGGAAGCTGACGGACACTCCCTCAACCCAATCGTGACTGTAAACCTCTCTGCCTTTCTGTGAAGAACTATTTCATTAGAGGAGGTGCCATTCCTGCCACCAAAACTGAGATCCCATCTCTTTTCAGGGACCTCACGTTATTGGCCCATGCCTCTCCTACTTTAAGCTCTCACTTTTTACAGGATCTCCTTCTCCTTCTTCCCCCCAATTCCCTTTTTTAAATTCTGCGTTACTAGGGATTGAACTCGGGGGCACTCTAGCACTGAGCTACATCCACAGTCCTTTTTATTTATTTATTTTTAAATATTGAGACAGGATCTCACTAAGTTGCCCAGGCTGGTCTTGAACTTGTGATTCTTCTGCCTCAGCCTCAGTTGGGATTCCTAGTGCACCATCATGCCTAGCTTTACTGGATCTTTTTTTCTAAAACGCAATCAAACATTCTCTAGTCTAACAGTTCCCTGACCTTAATATATCTCAAATACAATAAAGATGTTTAAAAAGGGGAGGGGCAGATTACCAGACAACATAATATAGCCATGCTATCTACTATTATTATATTTCAAACAAGTCATTCCAATACCAGAAGAAAAATAGGATGAGCCGGGCGTGGTGGCGCACGCCTGTAATCCAAGTGACTTGGGAGGCCGAGTCAGGAGGATCGAGAGTTCAAAGCCAGCCTCAGCAACTTAGCGAGGCCCTAAGCAACTCAGTGAGACTCTGTCTCTAAATAAAATACAAAATAGGCCTGGGGATGTGGCTCAGTGGCCGAATGTCCCTGAGTTCAATCCCTGGTTCCAAAAGAAAAAAAAAAAAAGAAAAAGAAAAATAGGATGGACATCATATAAATGGAAAACCCTCATCTTACTTAATTCTCTGGTTCCAAACTCCTTGAAATGCTCTTTTTCTCAACTCCTGATACTACATTATCCTGGATTTTCTCTCCTGTCTTCTTTCCCCTAGTGGAATTGCCTTCTCTGCTACCCTACTTTTAAAATGGAAGTTCCTTAGAATGCAATGTTTAGTACCCCCCCACACCCCCACCACTATTTTTAAAAATCTCAACACATAGTGTGCTCTATTTTAAAATTTTATTATGTTGGATTTTATTGGTTCTTCTTAGTTATACATGATAGTAGAATCCATTTTGATAAAATTGTAGAAGCATAGGATATCTTATTCTAATGAGGACCCCATCATGCCCCAGGCATGATGGCTGGGTTCATTTAGGTATTTTCATGTGTTCACAGGAAAATTATGTTAGATTTATTCTATGGCTCCCCTTCTTTCTTACTATACACTATTTCCTTCAGTAATCTCATATACCACCATTTCTCCAAATACTACAATCTCCATGCTGGACAAAATTGCACCTCCAACTTATGCCCCTCTAAGTTTGGGCCCATATCTGACTGCTCTCCCAACATTATTACTTGAATAGCTCACAAATCCACACATCTCAAACAGAAGCTAGCTTTTGCAACACCGTAGCAATGTCCTCAATGAAAAAATACCTTCCTGGAGTCCCTTGTCACAGTCTGCCTAGGGTCAGGTGGATTTTTGGAAAAGATTTTTCCTGATTTAGGTAGCACTCATTTCTCTCCTTTCTTCTTCCACTTTTGCTATTCAGATCAGGCTAAAAGTGGGATGGCCAGCATGCACAAGGTAACAAGCATGAGGCCAGCACACATTCCACCACTAAGTCAGGGAAAGCAGTTTCCCTTTCTAATGGTAATAATCCTGGACTGTTTCCCCCTAGACATTTGTTGTATTAGAAAAATAACCACCTATTTGTTTAAACTACTGTTAACCAACTTCCTGATATTTGTAATTAGATCCTTAAGTTATAATAGTTAAATTATTTTTTCCATACTCCCAAGGTTTGCTTCTCCAGTAGTCTCCATCTTAGTAGATTGCAGCAGCATTAGTCCTGTTGTTCACACTAAAAATTGGGCAGGCAACTTGATATCTGATTCTCTTTCTACCAAGTACCATGCTAATCCTATCTCTTACACACATATCCTGTCTCTCTCTTACTTCTAATCCAAGCCACCATCACATCTATGTCCCTTACCTCAACTTTTGTCTCCCTCTAGTCTGTTTTCTACAGCAGTGCTTAAAAATCAAGTCATATCATTCTCTTCACAAGCTTACAAATTTCATGCTGCAATTGAAATAAAATCTACAACTCAATGTGGCATCTAAGACCCTGTAAAAATGTTTCCCAAACTGTGTCCAGAGAACTACCTTTGGCAGAAGCACCTAGAGTACACATTAAAAATGCAGACAGGGACATGAGATGTTGCTCAGTGATAGAACACTTGCCTAGCATGTGCAAGGCCCTGGGTTCAATCCCCAGCACCACAAAAATAGATAAATAGATAAAGTAAAAACCAGTGCCTGATTTTAAAAAAAAATGTAGACAATTGAGATTGTGCCCTAGGAAGCTGCAGTTTTTTTAAGTTTGGACATCCTAACAATCCTGATACACAATGAAAGATGAGAAAGTTCACCCACTCTACACAGTATGGTCCTATCTTGTCCATGACCAATCTTCCATCCACTTCAATTCACTCTTTATTGATGTTTATCTCGTACATTCTCAAATGTGCTAAACTCCTGTTTTGGGACCTTTAGGCCAAACTAATCTATCCATCTACTCCACTCTTCCTCTAACTTCTTTAAAACTTAAATATTACCTTTCAGGGAAAATCAACCATACCCAACTACCCAGAGTAAATAAGGTTTTTCATATCCTCTCCCAGCACTCTTTATGTTTCTATTACTTATTAATGTTATATTAGCTTAACTATTTTTAAAGAAATAAAACATTAAAGAGACAGCTATTTTCTCTGCATATACTTCCCTTCCCCCTGAGGAGTAAGCTTTCTCTGAAGACTGGCATTCATGTTCTTATACTTTCAGCTGCACTGTATATATGTGTCTCAAAGTTTGTTACAGATGTATAAAAATGTCATTATAAGAGATACTATTTGGCAATTCACTTCCTTTATAACAGCTAAAATGAACTAGATCTATACACATCAGTATTAAATCACCTTTCACCATTTAAATTATTTTAGTAATTATTTATTCAATAACTCTATCTCCTAGATTGCAAACATCATGAGCTTAATCATATTATTTGCATTATCTTGCAATGTCTGGCACATAATAGGCAAGATATAAATACTGGTTTAATGAAGAATGAATCAGTGAATGACTAATGCTAGATTAAATCTGGACATTAATGCTAAGATTAATTTATATAGACTACTCCATCAAATTAAATTAGCTAAATATCTTGAACTACTTCTGTTTGTATACTAAACAAAAACTAGTGAAATGTGAAGAGAGGGGGAAATAATCCCTTTTGTTTTTTACTTGGTAGAATAAAAAGACCTAAAGAACAGAAGATAATTTTAAAGGTTATACACATTTTCATTATATATAGAAGAATCTAATCTTGGATATTAACAAGAGAACTATATACACTGCCAAAATGAAGAGGAAAAAACGCAAGTATAAAACAATTTCTGCCACACACAAAGGATGAAAATTTGGTAACTAAGCAAAATAAGGATTGAGAATACTAAAACAAAAGCCTGGAAACCAATGTGCCTTTAGCCACTTTCTTACAGTCATACAAGTTTGGAATACAGCTTTATAAAAGGAATGAGAGTTATCTGACCACTTTCGTACCACAGTAAATTTATTACAAAAGCAATTTTAAGTAGAGCAATTTAAATGTAAAATGGGTACATTAACAAAAACACCAATTTTCCACAGTAAGGGGGTTGAGATAGGTAGGTTTTTAAGTATAACTAACAGAATTATTTCTTCACAGTACAGTATATATTGCATATCCCTGCATTGTGACGGTGCTTAGATTTAACAGTCATTAAAACCAAAACACATATAAAAGACAATTATAAATGGATCTAGACAAATACAGTAACTTAATTTTCATCATTGCATCGAGCATTGCAGGTTTTAAAAAATAAAGTACATCCTAAAAACAAGCACAGATGTGAACAAAGATCAATTCATTCTTGGATAATACAGTTCCTGATCATAATCATGAACTGTTAAATATAAATAGGACAAATGAAACTACCACTTGGAATTCTATGAAAAGAACTAAGGGACAAAGGTTGATAAAGATGGTTAAATTTAACTGACAGACATCTAGAGGCAACAAACAGAAAGATTTTAAAATACATTTTCTAAAAGGATTTGTAAGAGTTATGATAAACATCAACCTTTAGTGCTAACATGCTAATTTGCATTTAATAGTGTAGAAGTACATAACAAGAACATTTTTAAATAAGAAAAGCACTTATATCTAAAATGAAACTAAAGGATGGTTTTAATGGTAGGATTTAGGACTTTTTACCTTCTATAATCAAATAATATTGGATTCAATTTTCCCACCTACATACTTTAGAACAAACATACAATCATTTCAGATTACATTAAACGGGACACCTTTGTTTAACATGAACTTTCCCTAAATCCTTGGTCTATGGGTATTTTGACATTGTTAAGCATCCTTTAATTTTCTTGGACTATTCCAATGTTATTAATAAGGTGACACACAAATTGCTCATTACCTTTTTTCCCCCTGGCACTAGAGATTGAATACAGGGTGCCTTAACCCCTGAGCCACATCCCCAGCCCTTTTTTTTTTTTTTTTTTGAGACTGGGTCCAGCTAAGTTGCTGCAGCTGGTTGTGATCCTCCTATCAGTCTCCTAACCATTGGGATTACAGGGTGAGGGCCATCACATCTGGTCGCTCATTACATTTTACAATGGGAAAAGCAAGTCTGTGGTTAAGAGGGACGAGCCCTGTAACCAAAAAGGTCTGTGTGCAAATCTTGGCTATAGAAGTGTGCAACCTTAGGGAACTTCCACCAAATATAATCAGAATTTATAGATGTAATAAAATACCTCTTCCCAGCATTTACCTACTTCAGTTTTCATGAGGATTTAAGAACTCTTGAAACATGTATTACACTGACAGTTGACCCACAGTAAATCACAATGAATACTAGTTATTACCAATGATCCTAGAAGACATCCTATTCAACTATTCAAAATTTGATGTGCCTAGGTTTCTGTCAATGTGTATTATGAATGCCTTATTGTTAAAGTTGACTAAAACTGTTGACGTTAGAAGCAAAGAAGAAATCTACAGTTACACGTTAGCAAACTGGACTGCCTGAATGAATCCAGGTTACCTGGGTTTAGGCCTAGGTAAGGACTCATAATTAGCTCTGATATGTACTACTAAGCTTCTTAAGATAGAGGTCTGACAAAACGAATCCCGACTTCCAAGGTCTTTGGCATAAGGAATAGGCATGGATGGGGCTTTTTTTTTTTTTTCCATTTTCAATTGCTGCCAATTTCAAGTACACATGGTTATTTCAAATGTGTAATCACTACTGTGTATGGATTAGAAATATAATGATAAATTCAGTACTTCTTCATGAAGTCAGTTTCACTCAAGGACTGAGGAAGGGAAATTTTAGTCATAGAACTAGTAAATACTGTGTTTTAAAAAAAACACACTAAAAAAGACATTATAAAGTAGAGCAAAATGCAGATGGATTTTTAAAGGTAGAAAACAAGACATTGAAGTTCATGCCTACTGGATAGCGTAAACCAGATCCTAAAACACCCATGCAGCAGTCACTGATGCCATGTAAGTCTACAAGTATAAAGTAAACAAAGTTTCAATCTATTAATAACTTTTACAGAAGATCCTAATTTTTTAACAAAAAATACCCTACTTCACAATGGTACTCAATAATAATTTTGCAAAGCAAATACTACAGAACACAATATACAAACTGTCCTCTAACTGTCCAGAGCTCCCCAAACAGGAAAATAGACTAACACATGAATAAGTAGACAATTACATGACAAAACCCAACACATAAGGTATACCAAATAAACAATAGTGCTGGTTCTATAGTAGGCAAGTATGGCAGATATAAAATAAAATTGCACAGTTGAGACTGAATAAAAATTACAGATTTTCAAGACTTTATTACTTAGCTAAAAACACAGGAAACTAGTTCTCTTCTTCCTCTTTTGTTCTCCTTCAGGAAAAAAATGATACATTCTCCAAGTCCTGCTGAAATAGCATGTTTTAGTTGAAAAACTTCACTAACAGGTAGATAGAAAGTTAGGCTCTATTCCCCCTCCTCTGTAGGGCCATTCTCTAGTTTTTCTTTCAAGTAAAAAGAGATGATAAGGCAGAAATCTTTTATTGGTTAAAAGATTAAAGAAAGTTAATGGTATTAGTTACCAGAGAATTTTAACAAAATCACTTGTCCTATAATTTCATCAAGATGTCAAGGAAATTTCATTGTGTAGAAAATGTTCATTCATCTCAATTCAAATACTCATCTCAAACATTATTATTTTGTCTATTTCCTCATTTAAGTTATATACTGTGTGCATAGATTCTGGACCTAAGATGCATGTACACAAGACTTTATGCAAAATAATAAAGAATAAAGCTACACTATACTAAAGAAAAGAAGTTTCAAGTCTTACATTTCAGGTATGTGTTTATTTTAAATGTTCTTAAAAATAAGCTAGAATGGCAAATGTCAATAATACTGAAAGATCTGGAAGTAATGATATGAGCAACATGAATATTCAGAAATGAAAATTCATTCATGAGTAACTTTGATATAATTTTTAAAATTATGTCATTTTCAGCCAAGGATGAATAATGATATAAAAGAATAAAAAAGAAAATATAATACTTAAATTAAGATAATGTTGAATTTTCCAATTATAATCTTTAATTTTGAGTTAATAAAATAAAAAAATAGGCTTTGGGCAGAGTTCAATTAATAATTTATACCATGGTCTTATTAACATCGTTAATCTCATTTCATGGAAGAAGGTCAAGACTAAAGGATTAAGTTTTATGTTGTCCCTACAAAAGACATACTACCCTTTAGAAAATAATGAAAACTGTTCATTCTAACCTAGGACTAAAGAGAAGCTTAATAAGAGAATGAAGATCAAGATTTCAATTTGAAATGGAATGATTCAAGTATGAGTAGTTGTGGTTATACTTCCATAGTTGACGTTACTAATTCAGTACCATTCTTATTTTAGTACACACTGTGTAAAAGCAAGCAGAATTTATAAAAAATAAGGGCCCAACTCTTAAAAGTTAATGTTTTTCACTTTTATAAACTCATAGAGAGAAGAGCTAACCAGGCAAGTTTAAATTCTGAGAATTCAGAAATTGGTTGTTTTTTTGTTTGTTTTATTTTTGTTTTGGTGCTGGTAATTAGACCCAGGGCCTTACACATGCTATGCATACCCTCTACCACTGAGCTATACCTGAAGCCCAGAAAATAATACTCTGAAACAATATTCTAAGTCTTAACATTTTATAAGTCAACAAAGGCTTCAAAAAATTAATGTATTTCAAGAACACAATACACATTTTCCTTTACAAATAAAAATTTAAAATTCCCAAATTATGAAAGTGATACTGAAGACAATATGCTCTATAAATAGAATAAATTAAAAATCAGAATCTTTGTTCCAAGGCCACTTACTGATCCAAATGTTTTAAATACAAGGGAAGTAAGCAATTACTTTGCACATTTCTGGGGAAAGTCATACAAAGAAAAAAGTTTTTTTTCTTCTGTCAACATTTGTTTAGAACTTGAATGCCTTTTGCTTATGTAATATATTTTTTTACTTATATATTTAATCTAACTCCAAAGGAATACATTTTAAAAAGCCAGCAGTGCAATGTTTATTTTTAGAGTCACATTTCTGCTACACTCACTTTCTTTCAAAGGTTCCAGGATAATGCTTTATTTTTAGAACTACAATACAATTATAACATTCACTTCTAACTTTAAAAGTTTTTAACTTTAGCATATTGTTGTTTACTGAAAAATACAATTAAATACTTTTAATAAATGCTAATGATACAGACTGCTAATTAGCTAATGCCAATTATGCTTCTCACTAAAAATAAAGTCTGTTGAAACAAAACATTCAACAGAACAACTCCATCAAAACATTTTTTTAAATATAAATATGCTAATACAGAAAATAAAGTGGTAAAAAAGCTGGGAAAGGGAGCTGGGTGGAGTGGGAGGTTACAAACTTTAGTATTACCTGTAAGCTCAATTCTGTAATTCTAAAAAAATACAAGATTATGGTAAATGAAAGTACAAAGATCCAGATCCAGAAAGGCTGAACTATGTTTAAAAACAAAAAATCTTCAGCTGTTTACATAATATGAATTTAATTATAGCTCAGGGTTTCAAGTGTAATTGCAGGGCAGAAGAGATTTTTGTTATATAAATAAAAATCACCAAAAATGCAATGTGAAAACAAAAATTTAAAAACTATTTTAGGTAAGAATTTTTCCTTCCAAGAACTAAATCTTCCAAATAGATAATTTCAATCATTTGAGGTATCTGAATTATAAATATTTAGAGAAACAAAGGCTATTATTTTAATACTGTGTCTAGAAAAATCATACCCTCAGATGGTAAAATTTGGCTTTAAAGGGCTGGGGATGTGGTTCAGTGGTTAAGTGCTCCTAGGGTCAATCCCCAGTACCCCCCCCAAAAAAAAAAATTTAAAAAAACTCTATTACAACTTATAAAAATTACTTAAAGAGGAATACAATGTACAAAACAGAAATAGTAAAGTAAATCTTAAATTTTTTTTTCATATGCTCACAAAATATAAATAGAAAATAAAGTTCGAATACCATAGTAACAGAATTACTTATGGAAAGATTTATGGTAAGTCTTCCTGTTTTAGAAATAAGTACCAGCTCTATTACTACTTAAGAAAATTAAAAACTCTAAGAAAATTAAGAAACATCAAGTTTTGCCAGTTCTGTTTTACCTAAGATAAATTTTGCCTCATATGCCCTTATAATTGTCCATGTTTATTCAATGAATCACATACATTTTATGGTATTTATAATAATAAACTATTGGATTGGGAGGGAAATAAAAGAACCTCTCCTAATTCAAATACATTTATTATATATCTAAGCAATGTAAGAAGCAAATATTTTAATTATAATTTATTATAATTTGAAATAAAAGAAATATTGCTTAACTTAGATATTCTTGAATGTATGTTCATATATAATTTTGCCCTTGGACTCCATGACACAGAATAGACTGACTGAGGTAAAGTCCATCTGAATAAATCTAAATGAAGATCTAGGGCCACAATATCTGGTAATAAATTTCCATAAATACTGAATCTCTGACATCTAGTTTTGGTTTTATTATACAAGTATAAATATAATATTTAAAAATCACATATTAAATGGCATTTTCAAAGTCATCTAGTAAAAAATTCAAACTTCTTATAAATGAATAGTAAAGAAGATTTTTAAAACTATTGTATACAGTAAACTAAATAAAACTATTCCATAAACTGTTCAACCTGAAAAGGTCATTATTTAAACTGAGTAAAACCCTTTTTTATGGGAGGAATAGTACCAGGGATTAAACCCAGGGACACTTAGCCACTGAGCCACATCCCCAGCCTTTTTTATTTTTTGAGACACGGTCTCATCGAGTTGCTTAGATCCTCTTAAACTGCTGAGGGTAGTTCTGAATTTGTAATCCTCCTGCCTCAGCTTCCTGAGCCACTGGGATTACAGGTGTGTTCCATAGTGGTTGGCCAATTCTTCTTCCTTTTTTTTTTTTTTTTTTTTGTGGTGCTGGGGATTGAACCCATGGCCTTGTACTTGCAAGGCAAGCACTCTACCAACTGAGCTAAATCCCCAGCCCCCAATTCTTCTTTATAATAAATGTTGGGAAGTGCTTGAAGTAAAACCTCTTTCCCTGTCGTGGAGTTCCCCAATATTGTTAGTTACTCTCTTACCCTGGCAGTACTGGTAGTGAATAGGAACAGTAACAACAGAAACCACAAGGTCAATTTAATAAAGTAGAATATATTGTATTTTATAAATCTGGGGACAGCAAAATTGTTAGATTTTTTTTTTTTTTTTTTTTGTACCAGGGGCACATAACCACTGAGCCACATCCCCAGCCCTTTTTTTATATTTTATTTTGAGATAGGGTCTCACTAAGTCGTTGAGGGCCTCAAATTTGCTGAGGCTGGCTTTGATCTTACAATCCTCCTGCCTCCACATCCTGAATTGCTGGGATTACAGGTATATGCCACCACAAAAGGAATATAGTAGATCAATGAACCATTTATGCATAATATACTATGTGGAAAGAACTGTTGGTCACTTTCAGAATATAAATAGATTAAAACAGGAGACAAAATAAATACACGAACATACATATACAACACACATTATATTATCAACATGTGTTAACAGCTCTTTCCACATACATATACACCTATGAAATGCTACACTGTCAGATCAAGACCAAAAGCATTTCAAGTCTCTCTTTCCTTTGCTTCAAAAAGGTTAAAAAAATTTACCTTTAAAAACAAAGATGATCATATACTATTACATATGTTGAATACATCATACCAAAACTCCTTAGTAACTAGTCCTAAAAGAAATATTTGAAAAAAAAAAAAATCCCACATGCTAGTGGAAAGTAAGCAAGCAAATTTTAAAACTTCTACAATATGCTTGGGAAATCTTTAGGTGTATGGCCGTTTTAGTCAAATAGAGAAATGTTAAAAGTACATGACCCACAATGTATGCAGTCTCTATAATCTGGATTATGTTATGGAAATATGCAAAAATTCCTTCTGAAAATTAAATCCCTTAAGAAAGAAGCTAAGGTGAATTTTATATTATAGCCATTCTACTCAATATATATTAAGTCAACTGTGAATAACAGTTTTATTGTAATACAATATTATGATACTCTTCATTTCATTTAACAATTTTTTCCTGCTCTTAAGACACAATAGATAAAATGAAAGTTACATAATGAATAACATTAATCATATTCTTCCTAAGAGAGCAGAAAAATCCTGCCAATAGAGCTATTTTTTTTTTATCAAGGGGAAACTATGAGAAAGGTCTTTATTCAAACAATTCTAATAAAACCAGTAGGAAAAATCCTCTTCCCCTAATAGCCCACCGACACTATACTGCATTAAAAAAAAAAAAAAAAATCAAATAAAGCCCTTTGAGTATTTCCAGTTTCACACTGAGGCAGTCTCAGAAGAATAAACATTCTGAATAGTATCTTCATAAAGATAGTTTTTCCCTAAGTTAAAACCCATTTGTTGTACTTAAAATGTTACAGTTGCTTTTATATATTAAAAAAAAAACAATAAAATCAGCTTAAAATAAATTTATTGTACAATACAAAAAGTAGGCATACTGGAAAATAAAGGTACATCATTAAATATACAAAGCAAATGAAAGAAAGCTAAACAACACAAATGTTTTAATTCAAACACTAAGATAAAATGCACAACATTTATGCTAAAAAACCAAGTTTATCAAGAAGAATATGCATTTCAAATGAAATGTTAATGATGCAAAAAAAGGGAGAAAAAATAAAGAAAAACAAATATGCTATCTTGTAAATGCTTGAATATCAAGAATCAGTAATGGCACAAAACATTAAACCCAATACTGGGTATTTTTCAAGAACTTTATTTGAAAAGGTATTAAGAATACTGAAGGAATCAATGTACTTAAAACTGGCAAAGCTTTTCTTGTTAAAGATTTATGGGCCTATTCACAGCATCTTACCTCTTCTTCCATTCATACCTTCCTACAAAAATTTCTGGATGCTTGTTCTTAAAAACAGTCTTTAAACACAGTAGCTTGGATAACCCTATTTCATTTTTAAGGGTGCATGTAGGCCTTATCAATATTATATGAAGTGCCACAAATTATCAACTTAATTTTGAAATCTATACATATATGCACACAATATGAAAACAACTTTCATTTTATAAAATAAAACCAATCTCTGAGCAAAATGGGAAAATGTAACAATTTAGATCAGGGAAGGAAAAAAATAAAATAAAGCTTTTATTCCAATTAAGGCATTCAGTTACCTGAATCACAAACACTCCTGGGTAGAACTAACACAAATGTGCCACTGTCCATAGGTTCAGCAGTGGCAAGGCCTTGAGAAGCATCCAGTTAGGATATGTATCGGAATATCAGAGGAATATTCAAGTAACCATAAAATCCTTTGTAAAATCCTCTAAAACTTCATATATAATTGCTTAAATATTTAAATTTAACAAAAGGCTTTTTACCAGCACTTCTGGAAGAAAACTTTTTTCCTTAATAATAAAGTTCTCAAACTCAAGACATCATATGACCAAGATTTTCTATATCTATATTTGTACCTGATATTTAAATTACAAAAGATACTTAAATTGCTCAGTGAAATCTCTTTTGCTACACTATATTTACTTTTACAGACTTTGCCATACCACATATATGCCATCATTCTAAGAAGTCATAAAGGTTTCCTTCTCAAACCTCTTCCCCCAAAATTTACAAGTTTAGAAATCTGTTTAAAAACAAACAAACAAACAAAAAAAAAAACCACAAACTTGAAACTATGGGGAAAACCAGGGAGGTATATGGAAGAAGGAAGAAGTGTGAATAGGTTCTACAGAATTTTACAATCACTTTGCCAAGACAGACTTTAAAATACTGTGCATAATTATTTGAAATCAGGTTATGTGGAACCTGTGATTTTTCCCTTAAAAACAAGTTTTGATTCTCAATATTGCATTTTTATAACTGAACAAAAAGAATTCAAATCTAACAGATATTTTAGTAGCACACTTACTACCTTCAGACCTAATTCATTTCCTAAGTACTCTAAGAGAATTCAAATAAAACAAACTTTATGAGATGTTATAATTTTCACAAAAGAAATATTCATTAGCATTTATGAAATTATTAGAATAAAATTATTAAAAGCTAAAATCAAAATCTGCCATTCATATTTAAATATAACAAAAAATTATGTGGATGATATGAAAATAAAATTCATATTGAAGACACACACTGTCTCTCCTTCCGAGTAACCATTATAGCTTTTTAACAATGAAATTCTTTGGCTGGAAGGTTTCAGTAATGTAAAGACATTCCTGTACAAGATAGTTCTGACAGAACTCAGGAGTTGCACAGTAACGAAGCAAGGAGATATATTTTAAAGTGTTTGACAAAATTTTAAATGAATTTTTAAAAATTAAAGCCAATGTATCATTAAAAATGGTATTCATGTAAACTTAAAATAATTTTATAATCTACTACTATTATAAATAAATTTGGAATTCATTATTTTGAATTTTTAGTTTTGCATTTAGCATAGAAGTACTTTCCATTGCTACTATCAACATCATGTCAGATTTAAAACTGGAAAAGAAAAAACTAAATGCAATAATTTATTAATTCAATTATAGATTTTAAAATTAAGATATGATACCTTAATAGGATTATCTGACTATACAGGCAAAATTTTTGATTAAATCAAGATTTTCAAAAAATTTCTCTTGTATTTTTTAAAAATAAAGCAAATTTGCCTCATTCATTTGCAAATACTTTTTAAAGACCAACAAATTCACTGTTTAATCTATTATGTTTTTACACGATTATAAGCCAAAAAAAAAAAAAAATTAAAAGCTTATGACTCCAGCACCTAAGGTTGAGAACACAAAAAAACTCAAATAAATACTTATAGTTTCCAAAAAAGCTAAAGATGTATGAAAGGTTAAATGAAGAAACATTCTGAAACTAGAACCCATTTCTTTAGCTTTTCTCTCCCAGACTTTCCATTCTATATACTACAGTTGTAGAGATGTCCTCATTTGACTCAGGTGACACTTTTTTCCATACTGTCTCTTTTAAAGCAAGTTCTTGTTGGAGACTTTCATAGTCCAATGGTCCAAAGGAATGCTAGTTGTTCAAGCAACATACATAATTTATTAGTGTACTTGAGTGAAGAAAGGTCCAAGCTATAAAATGGTATTTTTCAATGAACGTTATTAAAATCTGTTAACATTTTCACCCACCACCATCTGACATTTTACTTCATGTTACTCATGTTGACTACCCATAAAAGTTTATACTCTGTTAACTTGGCATAATTCTCAAATATTATCAGAAGTTACCTTGATTGCAACTAACAAAAATTTAATTTGGCACTAAAAAAAATTATTTATTATATACTAAAATTATTTAAAAGTGCTTCATAGTCTAATAGGTAATTTTACTATAAATATATTTCATATGAAATGCAAAGGTACTGAATTAAAATTCTTAATATAAGTTCTTTGGCCCAATAAAAAACTACATATAGATCAAAAAAGTTTAAGTTCTAGTTCTTATTACCAGCCCTAAAATAGAAATGTATAATAATATGAAGCCAGACATTGTAATAATAAACAGAACTTTAAGGGTATGAGGATATCCCATGAAAAACTCATGGTAGAAAAATATTTCAACTACAGTGGTTTATAAAACATAAGAGGCTTCATAAGGTCTCCCACTAATACTGTAATACCTTTACATATTTATCCACAAAAAAGACAAGGAATTGAAGTACAGTTTAATTCAGTACTATGACAAATATTAAGAGTAAGAAAGACTTTCTTTTTAGATTAATAGCATGCAGCACCTTCCAATATCTTTTTAAACAGAATCAATTCTAAAAGTCTTCCTCAAAAGAGCAGAAAACCAGCCCCAACTCTTAGGCTAATTAATTCCAATTTAAATACCGAAAGAAGTATTTAATATCTATGTACTGGTGATCCAAGATAAAAACATCAACAATCTGTTTGCATTCATTTGTGACTGAGAAAGACATGAGACTCCTAACAAACTTAAGTTTTAAACAGGCGAATCTCAATTTCTCTCTCTTAATATTACAGAATGATCTAAGACAGACTTTGGCTTACCCTCTGATCTCCACCTTCTCTTCGAGGATCAAGTTTTTTTGCAAAGTGCCTCAAATTGTCATAGTTATGGAAATTACACAGAGAAACAAGATCCTGTAAAGAGTTACACAGAACAGGTATAAGGAAAGACAGTGGAATGAATCTGATGTAACTTTCCTATGTACATATATAAATACAACACAGTGAATTTCAACATTGTGCACATCCACAAGACTGGGATCCTAATTAGAATAAGATATATATACCACGCTTTATAAATACATTAAAATAGATTCTATTGTCAACTATAACTAAAAAGAATTTTTAAAAAGAAATTGGTTATTCACTAGCTATGTTTATTCACATTTTAACAACCTATGCATATACTGTCCACTTAACTACTATCTCATAGAAACCACCACTGCAGCTGGGCATCATGGTGGCACATGACTGTAATCCCACCAAGCAGGGAGGCTAAGGCAGGAGAATTCCAAGTTTGAGGCCAGCCTCCGCAATTTAGTGAGATCTTACCTCCTAGTAAAAAAAAAAAGCATTGGGGATGTAGCTCAGTGGTAGAGGCCCCCTGGTTTACTCCCCAATACCACAAAAAATAAGTAAATAAAACGACCACTGCATGCTAACTAAGAAGCATGGCATAAGGAAGAGAAGTAAAATCAGAATAAAATACAAGTCCTGATAACACTCTTACTAGCATGACCATAGGACTCGGTCACTCAAACTGTCTAACTTTCACCTTCTGTAAAACAGGGTTTATAACAGGTCACATGAAAGCATTCTTCTATGAAATAAATGTAAAGTACCATAAAAATGTCAGAATTCTGATTATAATCTATTATAATTTATTTTATATACAATCCAAGGTCATTCTCTAGTTTGTATAAAAAAGACTAAAAAATTAATCAGAACTTTGAGAAAAAAATCTGCAAAAAACATTATTGTACTTAAAAGGACTCTAGAATATATGTAAAAACCATAAAGTGAAACATTAGCAAAAATTAGGTGACAATAAAATACTGAACTAATCAAAAGCAGCACAACTTTTAAAAACTTACCTTAATTTAAATTTGCAGTGCTTATTTCCACACACAAAAAAAGGTAGGTAATAAGTAAGTCAACTATGTATATTAATGATACAATAAACCTTAATTAAAATGTTTGACTTTAAACTACATCTCTGTATATTTTGTGAGTTTTTGAAAACCAATTGTAACCATGAAAATTATAACATAAGCATCAATCAAATGTAACTTTTTGTGAGAATAATTAAAAAGGAGCTGTTTGTAGCAGCAACTTGAAGCTCCTCCATGAGTATTTCCATGGCTACCCAGCAACTCTCACATAGTACCAAAAGTAAAAACTATGGAAAACAGGTAAAAAATAGAATTACTGGGTGGCTTAACTTATAAGGTCATTATTTTTATTAAGAATGCTTACATGACAAAAGTGAATTCCCTTAACACTGTTGCCCATCTTGTCCAGAGGAGGAGACCAGCACATCATGCCCATGACATTGGGGACAACTAAAAGAATGCCCCCAGCAACTCCAGATTTTGCAGGAAGCCCAACCTAAAAATAAGTTGATAAAAGAGATATTCATATAAACATTTTAAAACAAGAAATGTTATGTTCAAAAATAGGGGAACTGGCTTAAAAATTATGGCATATATCCATACAAGAGAATTTCAACATTTAAAATATTGTAGATGAGTATTTATCAATATTTGTAATATAGTAAATAAATGACAAACCATAAAATAGTTTGAGATACATTAAAATATAGAAAAAATTTTGAAAGACATAGTCTAAGGAGTTAGTTACATATAAACTATGGGCCATCAGTTTTAATTTTATTTTTCTTCACTATAAAAAAAAGTATGCTTTAAATATGAAGAGTTATTTCCAAAAACATTTTCTAACCTGAAAATAATGAGAAATTATGTCTTCTTGAAAGATTTTCTATGGTATACTGTCAGAGGAAGATCTTAGAAATAAACAGTAATTCAAATCAACCATCTTTAGAAAGTTTGCTTACATTATAAGAAACTTGTCATCAATTATGATAATAAGAAAAATTAGTACCATCAGCACAGTGTTTATAAGTGGCTTATTAACATTCACACATTAAGTACTTCTTGATAAAAGTATACCAATGAGGTACTCTTGCACAAAACCAAATAAAACAAGCCAACGGAAAACACCTGAATTGGATAGAACAATTCACAAGAAAGACAAATATAGCAATAATAATAATAGCAAAATCTAGACCAAGAGAAATTGCAGGATAAATGACCCAACCAAAAATAATGAGAAAAAGAGAGAGCGCGGAGAAACCTATAGATTAAAAGAAAATAAAGAGATACAACCAATCACAGCATATGGTCATTATTTGCATCTCAAGTCAAACAAACTATAAAATGATAAAATCATAATGTATAAAATAATCCAGGATACTTGAACACCAACTAAATATCTTGATATTAAATTTAATACTGATTAAAGATAATGCTAATGTTTTTAATACATAATATTAAAGTTTTTTAATATGTAACAATGGTACTCTTGTGTCTTACTAAGGGTCTTTATTATTTGGATTTACATACTGGAATATGACAAGGATGGGGAAAAGTAGGTATGCACACAGATGAAACAAGATTAATCATGTATTTATAATTACTGAAGGTGAATGAGAGGTAACATTAAATCCAATTCTCTATTTTACTATGCTTGAAATTTTCCAAAAAAATTTTAGGACTGCATTATGAGAATAATATGAGCAAGATGAAATAAGAAAGGTCCAAATGCTTCACAGTGGCAAATGCACAATAGAACTTAAAGGTGTACATTTTTAAGCTTTAACTTTAATGTACTTTGTCCTTTAAAACATGTATGCATGTAACAAAAGATGTTACACATCATATCTATGTACTCCTTCTAAACTTACGGAATGCTTGAAGTACACAGTCACTATAATGCTAAACAATGACAAATAAAAATGTAGGAAGTCTGTACTAACCTTGTCTGTAGGAACGCTTTACAAGAAGAAACAATGAGGTTCTTTAAATTGAACTTCCAAGTTCTTAAGGATATCTGGTAGACTATTTAACTATTTCTTACCAATTTGTAACAAATTAACCTTGAAAATAAGCCTCTCTTTCAAAAATTAATATATAGCTTTAGAAGCAAAGTTCAAAAACCAGTCCAGACTAGATTCTTGCTGGAGAAAATTAATAAGCAACTACTTACATGGAAAGCAAACTGCCCTGAGAAATCATACATGCCACAGGAATGCATCAAACTCAGCGTATTTCGAACTGCTTCAGGACTCAGTACTCTTTCACCAGTAATTGGGCAGAAACCACCATTAGCCAGTGTTGCAGCCATTACACTGGCTGATTCACAAGTCACTTCTATGGAGCACAGCTTAAAAAAAAAAAAAAAAAAAAAAGAATTATGAAAATTTAGGTTATTACTATTTTTAGTATTATAGTTGTCTTCTAAGATCATCTATTTTATCTGGTATTTCATACATCTCTGAAATATTTCTCTCAAAGGGATAAATTTAATATAACCTGAAGATATTCCAAAGATTTTAGTGGACTAAAGTTCCAGCCCCTTTAAGGTATATCTTGATTTGCCCAAAGTTATTCAGAGTTTTAATGGCAGAACAAGGTTAGAAAGAGTCTGTTCCTAAGCAGTAAGATTTATTATTGTCTTATGTAAGATTCAAATCTATTTAATATTAATTATGTAATGGATTACATAAGCATAATTATTTTTAACACTATAGGCAAAAATAAGCCAAGTTAACATTTTTAAGATAAAGTGACATACAACAACATTATAACAACTAGCTTCTACATGAGAAATTACCACTTCTGAGGAAAAAAATGCAAAACTGCCTAACATTTTATCTACATAAGAGAGTTTAACATCCCCATTTATACAGTAACATGCAAGAACAAAACGGAAGAATATCTAAGAGAGCTCTAGCTTGAATGCTCTCTGAGTCTAAACTATAATGTATCTTTAGATCATATACATTTATTTGATATTTACTATGGGAGATAGATATATCATGATGAATGAAAAAGGAGAAAAATAGTCACACTAGGACAAAATTTTTGCATTTAAATATCATCTAATAGAAATAATTTATCACACCAAACCCAAATTTACCCATGAAACTAAAATAATAAATTCCTAAACGTTTAATTTTTAAATGACAACCACCAAAATTTTGGAAGAAAGGGAAGGAAAAGAATGAGGAGAAGATTGCATCCTCAAATTCTAAAATTTTCTTCAGTCAAACTGTAAAATCTATAAGGAGTATAAAGAAGCTTAGAAACAGCAAGAGAGAAGATTAATTACAGTTAATCAGAACAGTTTGTGCAGTTCTGATTAGGAACCACTTTTTGATCAACTTTGACTTTTTCCCTTTTATATTAACACAATTTCTCTATTTCTCCAAAACTACAAAATCGACTTACAATATTGCCCTAGATACCAAAAACTACAGGTTGATTTAATCACAGAAGGCTTTCTAAATGAAATAAGATTAAAGTTCCAATGATCGTTTCTTAATTTACACTTAGTATTAATTGGAATTTTGTGTGCTGCAAGTGACATTCCCCTAATTTGACAAATGCCAATTTAAGAATATTCTGATAACTTGATGGATGTTCACATAATTACATGCAGCCCTTTTCCAAAACAGTTATTCTTCTATGATTATGTCATGATTTTTGGCCTAAAAGTATATACATTTCACAGTAGATTAGTAGCACCTAAGCTATAATGTCCAAAATCAAATATATATTCTAAAGGAAAAGAAACTTTAAGTAATGGAAAAAAATGTATATGGGCTGGGGAAAAGGTAAAGTTTATTGGATAAGAATTAAAATGATACTACATTTCACATAAGACTTTATAAGTTTCAAAGGCATTTCACCCATATCATCCCATGTTCAATATAAATAGGACAGGAATATGTCAGAAAGTGAAACTGGAACCCAATAACTGAAACTGAATTATATGGCTAATAATTTCATATAGATCTTGAATCTTATATTGACAGTCTGGATTCTCAATTCATGGCTTTTCACACTGGGCAGATGACAAACCATGACCTATATTTCTATCAAAATCTAGCAATTAGAGAAATGCCAATTAAAATTACACTGATATTTCATCTCACTCCAGTCAGAATGACAACAATAAAAAATATATATATATATGAAACAATAAATGTTGGCAAGGCTCTGGGGAAAAGTACACTCATACATTGCTGGTGAGACTGAAAACTGGTGCAATCACTCTGGAAAGCAGTATGGAGATGCCTCAGGAAAAAAAAATGGAATGGAAACACAATTTGACCCAGTTATCCCACTCCTCAGTATATACCCAAAGGACATAAAATCAGCATACTACAGTGACACAGCCACATCAATTTTATAGCAGCTCAATTCACAATAGCTAAGCTATGGAACCAACTTAAGTGCCTTTCAACAGATGAAAAGAAAATGTGGTACATATACATAACGGAATATGACTCAGCCATAAAAAAAGAATGACTCCATTACTTTTACCAGTAAATGCATGGATCTGAAGAGTTTTAGGCTAAGCAAAATAAGTCAATCCCAAAAAACCAAAGGTTGAATGTTCTCTCTGATACTTGATGCCTCACACAATAAGTGGGGAGGGGGAGAATACAAGTTCAGTGGATTAGACACAAAGGGGAATGAAGGGATAGGAATAGGAAAAAAGTGGAAGGAGTCTGATGTAACTTTCCTAAGAAAAGGAAATATATATTAATACATCAGAGTGAATCTCCACATCATATAAAACCACAAGACTGGGATCCTAATTAGAATAAGATACACTCCATGTTTGTATAAATATGTCAAAATATACTCTACTGTCATGTATATCTAAAAAAAGCAAATAAAAAAATTCTGGTTCATTATCAACCTCCCTAACTATTCTATAAAATCACTAAAAGGTTAAAATTAAAGTACCTTCAAAAGTAAAGACAGACAAAGTACAGTAAACTAGATATCAAAAACAACAGCCTACTACATAGCTTCATGTACTACAAGAAAGGTTATACTAAACTGAGAATATACCACATCAGATTATATGCAGAGTCTGCTCCCTGCTGCCTATGTACATAGTCTGATCCCTGCAGACCTATGAATACTGAGAGCTACTCTGACTTACAAAAAATTCATTGTGACACTGCAGAAGTGAGCTAAACAATTATTCTTCCAGCATCAATTAAACCAGAACACAGTAGTAACAAAGATTACAAAAGACAGCAAGTCAGTTGAAAAAGACATTTTACAACACTGGATACGAGCACTCTAATTAGCTTCTCCCAAAAAACAAAACTTAAGAAAACAGATTCATTTATAATCAAGAGAATCCAATTTCTAAAACTGCATATCACTTCTTAAATTTTTGAAAAAATGTTTGCCTATTCCATTCTGAGGCATGTATTTTTAGGACTACCACCTTTTGTAAGGACTTTCTTTCTTTCTTTCTTTCTTTCTTTCTTTCTTTCTTTCTTTTTTGGGAAGGTCAATGGAAAATTAATTTTTTCATGGTTGAGAGTCAAGATTTCAGACACATCTGCAAAATGTTGTATTTACAAAACCTGTGACATCTATTTATATATACAGTTTATACAATTACAGTAAATTACCTGGAAATAGAAGTCTAGTATACCAACCATGTCTGTGCCTTCTGGAAAACACTGAAATATAAAAAGGCAATTAGAAACATAGACACACAAAAGAAATACATGTAAGTTACAAGACTATGTCATGATTGAGTTTAAAATGTACAAATTTCATTTTAACTGAGAACAAAATAGTATGTGACCTATAAAAGGATTATAAACATGGAAAAATGCAGCATTACATAACACCATACAATTTCAAGATACTAATTTAACTGACAATGATAAACTGATTGATGAGTCTTAAAATCAAGTTATTAGACTTAAGACTTAAACTTTAAAAAATCTAGGGTAGCCGTGTATGGTGGTGCATGCCTGTAATCCTAGCGGCTCAGGAGACTTGAGGAAGGAGGATCGAGGGTTAAAAGCCAGCTTCAGCAACTTAGTAAGACCCTGTCTCTAATTAAAATATTAAAAAGGGTTGGGGATGTTGCTCAGTGGTTAAGTGCCTCTGAGTTCAGTTCCGGTTACAAAAAATAATAATAATAATAATAATAATAATAACCATCATCATCATCATCATCATCATCAAGGGTAATCAATTTAATTAGGCAATGTACTTTAAAACAATCAACTAAACCTCAAGCAGAATTTGCATTACTGTAACTAGTCAAATGTTTGAATATTGCCAAATACAAAAAAATAAATTTAATAGTAACATTAAAAATTTGGTAATATTGACTAGAGTGCTTTGCAAAAAATTGTTTTTTTTGTTTCGTTTTGTTTTAAGGTACAGGGTATTGAACCCAGGGACACTCTACCACTGAGCTACATCCCCAACTTCTATTTTTTTATTTTGAGAGAGGGTCTCACTAAGTTGCTAAGTCTGGCCTCTAACTTGTGATCCTCCTGCCTCAGTCTTCCCAAATAGCTGGAATTACTGGCATGGGCTACCATGCCCAGCCACTTCTGAACTTTAACCAGTAATAAGTAGTTACTTAAAGGATATTGTAGAGTTCTTAGCATGTGTGGTCATGTTTTACTGAACAAAAGTACACTCTGAAGTAGAAACAAAAATTTAAAAACCTTCTTTTCTTTCAAGTAGTATCCTATTGCAAAATTTCGATCTCCACTTTCTCTTTCTGACTGAAACCTAGAAGAAAAAAAATTTATTTACTTTCTGTAAAAATGTGTATATTCTTTAATTTGTATAGAAAAGTACAATATAAATAACACTAAACTAAGAGTCAAAACTGTTGAGTTGTCTAGTCTCAATTCTGTCAACAGGCTAGTTATGTGGTCTTGGGAAGACCTTTTAAATGCTAATTCTTTCAGTCTTAGTTTTCTCAGCTATAAAAGGACAGAAATTAACTCATATCCTTTGTAATATTCATATTTTTGAACAAAGAAGCTAATTTAAAAATTCTCAAACATGCCATCATTAAAATATACTGAGAACTTGTAGAATCCTGCTTTTTCCAAAAGTATAATAGTTAATTCCAACTGAGGAAATTCATGGAAATTTCAATGAGGGAGGAACAGATAAAATGGATCTTGTGCAGGACTCACTGGACTAACTGATTTCAGGGGGAAGTCTAGGTGGTGGCAAATTCTATGCAGCAAGAACAAAGTAATAAAAGTACAAAAGACAGAACTTAATTGACTGGAAAATATTATGATGTATCTGGGAAGTGGAATAGGAAGAAGAATGAAGAAACATCCAACTAGAAAAGGAGACTGGCCCATATTATTAAGGCCAATGAATGCCAAAAAATGTAATGGCTCCTGACTGTGCACTAAACACAGCCTGAAGGCTTTCAACAAGTTACTTAGTCAGATCTACAGCTTAGAAAGATCACTCTGACATCTCTTTGGGAAACTGAAAAAAAGAAAAGATGAGTGATATATCAAGAGACTACTGAAATGAGAGGTGCAGAAAGTTGAATTTAAGCAGTGGTGAGAGGAATAGAAGGACACGAAACATGCACATATTTTTATCTATCTAAAAAGAAATAGTAAGGATAAAAACAAAGGAGACAAAATATTAATCAGAAAATATAAGTGAAACAACTTTTTTGTAGGCTGCAAATTTCAAAACAAAAAATTGGAGTAAAACTCAAGTTAGCTAGGCAGAGATAAGAAAGGTGAGACAGGTATTATAGGCAAAGAGAAAATTGAATAAGTGTCAGTAATTTGAGGTAAACTTGGGGTTCCGCCTGATTCTATGGCTACCTATAAGAAATTTATTAAAACCACTTAAAGCATTTTTAAATGTTCCTGTCAGGTAATTTAGAAATCATTCATTTCCTTCTAAGGACTGAATTTGAATTAATTATTTATTCAATGAAGTAAGTATCAGGAACTAGAGCATATTAATTCTAAAAACATATTGCACATAAACATATGTATATAGAAGAAATAAAAGAATAAAATAAAATTATATAATCTAGATTATTTTGTTACAGAGGGCTAACCAACTATAAAAACCTAAGCCACAACTCAGACTCACGTTGCATTACTGAATCCAACATATTCATTACCAGCCATCTTATTCAAAAACTGCATCACCTACAAACCAAAATTAGGAAGTATTAGTAACCAAAAAACAAATATATAAAGAACGTAGCATGAAAATGGAATTCTACATTGCACTTACATAGTCAAATTTTTCAGCATTATTTACTCCTTGCTGTGAAGAAACAAGATATAAATACGTTAATATACACACCACCAAAGTTAAGTTTCAAGCTAACATAATATAAAATTTCAAATAGCTACCATTATAATTAATACACTGCATTAGTACTTTTAAAACTAGGAAATATTTCTAAAGTAATTTAATATTTAAACATTTTTACATGTTCTTTAACACCCTTATGTTGAGAAAAAAATCAAAATTTCAAAGGGAATGCTTTATTTTAAGTATATCTTTACTCAACCCAAATTTACAGAATTTTTTATACATGTTATCCTGAAATTCCCTTATCTTTCATGACAATACATAATCTGATAAAATGTTATTTAATTTCATATTTTAAAAAACTTAAAATAAAGTTTCACCCTTAAAAAGTATATTTATATAATCTATTTACATTTTTTAAAAACCCTTAAACCAATATTAATTGAGTTAGAAAAAAATGAGTTATGTTGCAAAACTGACTAATCTTTTACAATTCTACAATATGCAAACATTCTGGATATATTTAAGCAGTGTGGAGAAAGCTCTACCCTTAATATCTTTCATTTTTATAATAAAACTTGAACTTAAAAATTGTATTTCATAGTCTCTAAAAATTAACCACAATTGTATTTAGCATTATGCCAATTGAGAGTGTGGAAGATGTATTGTTTCATCACTTCTATTTCTGACATGTTATCTACTGCAAATGTCATTAGGAAAAACCTATGTAACGTAGATCAGGTCAAGTAGCCAAATGGTTTCATTTTACCTCGGCGAAGTTTACAAAGCAGTAAGTTGTAGATCTGAAATCAAACGTATTAATTGGTGATATGCACCCAAGAGAAACAATACATCTCTAATTTCTAAAACAGGCTTAAAATAAAATAATTTGACTAGCTTTTAAAACATATTTTATAAAAAATTTACCCTCAAAAAATCCAAAATATATATTTTCAAATGCTATTATGGGGGGAAAACCTGTTCCAGAGTGTTGTTTAATTAAATAAGGCCCGATTCATTCTCCACTTAAGAGAAGATGAGGGTATGGCTGATAATATGTGAAACCCTACAAATCAACTTACATAAGAAAGAAGTGCAATCACACATATACAATCAGTAACTGGAAAGAATACCACAATACTGCATCAAAATTAGCATTAACAAAATTTAAGGTAAGGATAATTTAGCAACAGTCAGATTGTAATCCCTATCTACATATTTTCTGTAAAGCATCCTTTGATATATTTTAAGTTTTCTTTCCTTATAATATAGCAGAAATTAAATGTAGAAATGTAACTCCAAAGCTGTTCAATGAAAAATAATTAAAAGAAGAAATTACCAACTTCATTGAACTGTTGCAGTTGTCAAAATATTCCATAGTCCTAATGCTGTAAAATATGTAACAACATTTAAGCCACAAAAACCTTTTTAACCTTAGAAAAAAGCACAAAAAAGAAAAAGAAAAAAAGGAAAAAAAAAAAACAACTCTTTTGGAAAAGGATGTCAGCATTTGCACTGGGATGTCACATGGATAATTACTGGTTATACAATTAATCAATATAAAATAAACAAGTTATATTGAAACTTTCATTCTCTGACCTAAACTTTTACACTGTCAAAGTAGTACAAGTTTTCCTTATTGAGCTCTCATGTTTAATAGAAAACCATTTCAATTCTAGACTGTGGTCACATATAATATACTTGGTCAAGTTTGTGGCTTCCTCAATTAAAGTACACTTAAGGTTTGCATTTATGTTGGTTTTAAGAAACAATTAATATTAACCAATATCTATCATTATACAATATCTTAAGTAAACTACTCAAAATGCCCTAGATGGACAATGCAAATAGGGCAAAACAGAATAACAAATGATTATGTGGACTAAAGAAATGCTTCTCCCCAAAACTTCCCCACTTAAGTGTAAAGGCATTAGATTAATGTTTACCCTTTTTATCTACCCTGGAAATTGCATTTAACTAAAGTCAATAAAATACATTTGCCTCTGTATCTCTTAGAAAGATTTCTTGTACCTACCCCTGGGATATATGGTATCCTATAACCAACCATAAGCTAGGAATAGGAACATGATGGCTGGTTATACTATTCTGCTTATTTTGTATATTTAAATATTTTCAGTTAAAAGTTAAAGGGAAAATACTGAATTGCTAATAATCTCCTATACTATTTTGCAAGACTGTTGTCTTCTTATTTTCTTTCCCATTTGAAACAGTAATTGATTTTTAATTTATATAATAATATTTTCCATTGATAGAGTAAGATGGGGACTAATTCCCTTCCTATTTTTAATTTTTACAGATGTATGAGTTGAGAAACCAAGCTTAAAATAGATGAGCAGACTAAAATAGAAAAAAGGTTTGTAGTAATGTCACCCAGTTCTTTATATACCTGTATCTCATCAGGTCAAAAGTCACCTACCTCATCATAATAGAAGTCACACAATAATCCATCCTCAAAAATTACACTACTCCTATTAACTGACAATTCACTTAAACCCTCTTTCAGTTTGACTGAAACCAAAGAACTGAAAACAACCAGAAATATAGGACTTATCAATCATTACTATGATTCACATACTCAATATCACTGACTTCAGTATTTCAAAATGTTCCCTCTTGTTGGTACCCAAGAGGTTTTTATGACCTGAAACACTGCACCATAATAAAATTTAGGGCACATGAGTATGACTGTTTTTGAAAACAGGAGGACACCTAGACCACAGGCAGATTAATTTTAAGAAAGGCACATACGGAAACATATTAGAAAACTGATTGTCTTAACTATCAATGTCCTTAATACCTTCATGTATCCAGGGATATATTTATACCAGTTTGAAGATCACAACAAAAGCATTATTAGATACTGTGTTAATTTAATTTTGAAAAAGTTACAATAATCTGTAGTAAATAAGGTAGGAACATTTAAATTGGGCAAAATATATTTATGGCTAGGCATGGTGGCACATGCATGTAATCCCAGCAGCTTGGAAGGCTGAGGCAGAAGGATGGAGTTCAAAGCAAGCCTCAGCAAAAGCAAAGCACTAAGCAACTCAGTGAGACACTGTCTCTAAACAAAATACAAAATAGGGCTGGGCATATGGCTCAGTGGCCAAGTGCCCCTGAGTTCAAATCCCGGGTACCAAAAAAAAAAAAAAAAATTTTTTTACCGAAATTTCTAATCCATTTACCACGACTTTTAAAAGCAAACCATGTGGTTTGTGTAGAAAGGGTAATCAGACCCTGATATCAAAAAAATTATACTTATTTTTCTATAAAAGCATGCCTATCAAGTTACAGAATTTACATTCTTTCAAGAAAACTACAGTGAAATTTAATAAAGAGGCAATGAATTTTAACAATATCTATTAGACTATAAATAAAACTACATGGAAAGGATTTTTTACACTTTTTTCCAATGTGTTCAACAATAAATTCACATCACTATTAACAAAGACATCTGCCAAAAATTTAATATAAAAAATGGCTCAACTGAAGTCAATAAATTAACCAGAGTCACTTTATAATGCACTAGATTACATTCATAAAGTATGGTGGTGCAAATCAATTAAAAATTAGAGATCACAGAGGAAAAAGGCAAAAAGAGATAACTGAAAATTTATAAAATTTATGATTTTATAAAATATTCTTGGTTTACTCTTGCCACAGAGAATGCTTTAAAGTTCAACAGTATAGGTGAATTAAAAATAGATGTTATAGGTTAAAAAAAAAAAAGTTTGTTTTAGATCTAGTGTTTTCACAGGTTAGCCCTAAAAATAAAAAAGAATAGTAGACTCAGTTGGCAAAATTCTCTTATATTTAACAAAAGTCTCAAGGTGTCACAGACATAAACATGAAGTAAAAAATATATATATAATCTTGTCTTCCAAATGTTACCAAGTTCAAGGCTTCATCCATTACTCTCCAGAGTCACAAACCACCTTAAAAATGTGGCTAATAAACAAATCTAATCTGAGTTATTGCTAATATGATCAAATGAAGGATTACATATACATTAGGTAAACCTGACTTGATTTTTCAGAGTATGATTAAATTGTTAAAGAAAAGAGAAAGATAACTCAATTTTTTTAATTCAAAAACAATTGATTTAAAAAAATTAAGTTCTTCAAATGATAAAAACTGGAAATTGCCACTAAAATAGAGTCATAAACATAGATGACCACATATCTTACTCTATTTCTAAAATTTAAAAAAACCAAGAGTAATAATTATTTTGCAGTATGTTGCCCTCAGCTTCCCACCCTAACCCTTAAGTTATCAGACTAACTTTTAAACTAAAACTAGATGAAACTTTTACCAGTGAAAAGACAAAAAAATTACAATAAGGATACTATTTCACCTAGACATCATCTATGTTCCTTTTGTTTATTTTATTCTTTTCTTTAAATCAAGCAATCATACATTGTCAACATCATCAAATAAAACAGACTGCAACAAAAAGTATTCCTTTAATGTTAGTAGCTACCATAGAGAAAAAGTGAGGAAGTATAGTAACCCTTATGTTTTTTTAAAATTATGTGCATTTTATGTATAAAATGACATTTGTTTTTAAAAAGGTATTTACCTATACAGCTTTGTTTAAAATTTTAAATATTGGAGTTTTCCTATAAGCTTAGTAGTTAAGAATTTATGCAACAGGTTCCTTCTGTCCAAATCCTCCTTTTTTCCACAATCTGCTAATCCTTTTGAACATTTGTTCTGCCTCTTCCCCCATTTCCTGAGGATCACCACCAATCCTACAAGGAAAAAATATCAATACTACAAAATTATGAAATAAAGAGTCTTACTAAAGACTCTACTAATTTTTCTTTGTTTTAAGTTTTGGGAGGTGAGTAACATTAGGAGAAATGTTTTAATGACACAATAATGAAAACCCTGAATTTTGAATGAAAAAAAATCACAAAGATCCTAAAGTCAACTAAGAGTTAAAAACAGAACTTGCAATTTATAGATATGATAAAATATCCTTACACTGCAAGGCCCTAAAATACAAGGTCCTTGGGAAGGGTCCTTTTTTCTTACAAAGAGCAGGAACTGACCTATGTCCTAGAACTTACATACGCTCCCTAAAAAATAGATGCAGTTTTTTAACTCAACAACCAGTATCTTATGTACAAATAACAAATTAAGAAAGTCATATTTCTGCTTTTTCTGAATACTATAACTATACTAGTTCAAGTCAAATATATCATCAAGTGAAACGGCAAACATCTTCGTTAAATATGGCACAGTAAATTCCAGTAACAAAAAACAGAATATTGAGAGATTTAGCTGAAAGTCCATTCTACTGCTGGTAAAACCTGTCCACTCTCAGTTTCCTAAGATACACAAAGAGGACTAGGGTTCACAAGGCTTTTGGCTATGGTTTGACTACCTGAATTTCCAACCATTCCCAATTGGTAAATATAATATGATCATTCAGTTTGCAGAGATTGTATACATGTATTTATATAAAATTTAAAATTCTTTCTTTAAAAGGTCCCAGTCAGGGACCTCTAAAAGGGCAGTTGGTTTTACACAGGATTGTATCAGGCTTCCCACTCCAAGATTGAAACACATTCTAAAACAAAACAAAAACTAAAAGAAAGTGACCCATATCTCAAAGCCTCATTTCTGACTTTGTCAGTGAATTTTAATTTTTATAAATTTAAAATCACTGATGAAATTTGAAATTCAAGATGACTCAGTTAAACCTTTGCACTCTTGGACACGTAACCACACTTATGATGGGGGTGTGTGTATTTAACTCTGTTTCTGGCGGTTCCAATATTTCTAATGGTACTAATGTGGTTCAATGTTTAGCTTATGGCTTATAACTGAACATGGATAGTGAAACTAATGAAATGATGGTATGATATGACCAAACATGCAATTACCACATGCAGCATTTCAGTTTAGTGAATTAGACCCATGAATCATTAAACAAAAAGATTTTTAAGTGCATGCAGTTAAGGAAGTATTCTATTGATCATTCACATATGCCCTTTCTTGAAAATACTATTGGTGTGCTATGTTATTCTTTCTCCAGTGTTAGAAGAAAAGCTTGGGTCTTCCAATGGTGTGTGAACCCCCTAAAATATATGTAAAATCATGATATGTGGACAGTTTTCTGGATAAGACCCAAAAGTGGTTCAGAACCATTCCAATGTTTTTAAAATCAAGCCTTAATCCACATATTGTATTATAATCACTTTTCTTACTTTCAGTATAAGTTACTTGTTCAAATATAAATTATTAATGAGACTTGCTCATCATAATATTTATTGAATTTAATTATAAGGGCCTATTTATTTGTGCATACTTCATACTACAATGTAAGGTACCTAAAGGCATAATTGAACCTTGCACATAACTGCATTGCCATTTTCTGTTTCTTTCACCTCAGAATGATAACTTTCTCTTATGTAGAATAGCCATCAACACCTTGATGTAATGATAAGGAAAATCAAAAATATCCACAGCCTATTAAAATTAGTTACATTTAAAAATATTTGGCTCAAATACCTACTTCATTACAATTTTAAGAATGGGCCAATGCTAATAAAGCATTTGCCCCATAACAACAACTAAACATATATTCTTAAGATAGTAGTCTTCTATTTTAAAAGTTTGTCCTCATAAAGATATAAAACTCATGAGAGTTAAGACAGGGTTTCTTGTACACAAATTAGATCAATTTTGTGAACTGGGCCAAGGGTATCATTTATCCTTGAACACTGCTTGTTCAACCAACATACCCTCCAATAATAATTGTATTTCCAAAGCCATTATGTTTTTATTCTAACTTGAAATATATAGACACAGATTTACTAAAGAAAGTATATAAACATTCCAGATACATATGAAATTTACTTCAATGTAAATAAAATTTATAACTAGAATTAAAATCAAAATCTAAAATTGTGTGATAGAAAAATCTACTATTTAATTGAACCATTTTCAAACACTTCAAACATTTCAAAACATTAGAGCTTCCAATTATTAAGGCAAACCAAATGCTAAAACAAAAACAAAAAACAACAAAAAATGTAAATGTCAATGCATAAGAAAAATAACATAACTTAATAATTGGAATAAGCCTTACTTATTAATTATGGCATGATTTAAGTAAAGCAAATGAAACAACTTCAAATAAAAACTGTGATTCCAGCTCATGAGAGTATGAAAAACTTGAGAATATTTAATAGTAAATGTACTTTGTCTTAAACACAAACTACTAGAACATTGGTTCTTGCATATGCTAATAACAAACATTAGACAGTCAAATGATTTTAATTCTGCTAACATCTATTCATTCTAGAAGAGCCAAAAGAGAAATTTAAAAATATGAAAAATTTAAGAACAAAAACCTCTGTGTTTATTGTTCAGCAGACTTCTTAAATCTTTGCCAAATCTTCAAGTCAAGAGGTAACTAATTCTTGAGATTTACAATGAGTCATCTGTTTTTAATTTTGGCTTTAAAATTACAACATCATTTATTTTGGAATAAATAAAAATCCTAACACTATACCACAATATTAATTTTTTAACACCAAGAGAACATCTTTCATAGCCCTACCTAAACAATCCAAAATTCAACTTTATGCCTTAGTTATTACAAAAAGTTTACTAGGTTAAAAGGAAACATCAACATCTTACCTTTATTAACGAAGTCACAACAATTGCTCCAGCATTTACCATAGGATTGTGTGGTTTATCTGTAAAATATAAAAGCAATAATGGTATTTCAAATAGTACCATTTTCTTTGATGTACTTCTCATAAACTTTTTTTTAAAAAATAAGTCTATTATAATAGCTGTTAAAAAACAGGTAGGAGGAAGTTCATATTTTGAAATCAGCTCTATTATCAAACCAGTACTTTATTTTTAGGACTATGTTCTAATAGTCATATAGTCAAGCAAGGATTCATACACAGAGTCAGAAAGTAATAATATAAAAAATATACAAATTTCCTAACTCTCCCATTCACTAGCTATGTGACCCTCAGTCAATAGGCAGGTAAAGGAACTCTATCTCCCGTGTAAACAACTTAACAATAGGAACTTATGCCTCAGAGAGTTATAATGATAGAATTGAAACACATGAAATGCTTAGAAAGTGTCTAATACCTATCAAAGCACTCAAATAATATATTAAAAATAGCCTTGAAAAATACATCTGGTGTGATCCCAATTTTGCTTTTTAAAAAAAGTATTTTATTTTGGGGCTTATGTGCAAACACAAACATGCACAGAACAAAAGAATCACTAGCAAGTGATACACATAAGATAGTAAGATTATAGTGTATGTAAATTATATTGTTTCTTATACTTCCTCACAATAAGGATGTTTTCTTGCATAGTTTTTAGAAGTTAGTTAAAATTTTAAGTTCAGGGCTAGGGATATAGTTCAGTTGGTAGAATGAGCTTGCCTTGCATGCACAAGACTCTGGGTTCAAGACCCTGGGTTCAATCTCCAGCACCACAAAAAATAAAAAATTAAAAAAAAAAGGTCATCCAAAATCTTAGCTATTCTAATTCTTACAATAAAGAGAATTTTCTAATCTCAACTGATTACATTCTCATTGACTGCATAGCAAAAATGCCAAATACGAAACTCTTGAGTGCAGTGAAAACACCTATTTGTAAGCATTTTTCCTAATTTAACTGTTTTCTGGTGGTGACTGATTTCTTCAGGAATAAGTTCTTATCTAACTTGACAAAGCTAGCACAGTATATTATCCCTATATTACTAGTTCCCTTGAAATTTAAGCAAGCTCCATTCTGTGAGAGAAGCCTGTAGTTAAACAACCTGAGTCATGGAAAACGGTCTAGCAGTTTCTCAAAATGTTAAACAGAGTTAACACATAACTCAACAATTCCACTCCTAGGTATACTACACCAAGAGAAATAAAAACATGTCTTCATACAAAAACTTATATACAAATGTTCACAACATCATTACTAATAAAAGTAAAAAAATGAAAACAACTCAGATGCTCCAGCAGCTGAAAAGTGGATAAACAAACTATGGAATTATTCATACAATGGAATATTTTAAAAAAGGAATAAAGCTATACCATGGATAAATCTTATAAACATGAGATATGGAATCAATCCAAATGTCTGTCAATGATGAAGGAATAAAAAAATGAGATAAGTATACACAATGGAACATTATTCAACCTTAAAAAATAAAGAAATAGTCATTTACAATAATATGGTTAAATCTGGTAGATATAAAGTGAATAAACTAGTCAAAGAAAAACATATCTCATTTGCATATGGAATCTAAAAAAGCTGAACTTGTAGAAGCAGAAATTAAAATGGTAGTTAGCATGAATATAGGTGTGTTAGGGAGATGTTAGAGAATGCAAAATTTAAGTTAAACAAGAGGAGTGAGTTCAAGAGAACTGCTGGATAATAGGATGATTATAGTTAATAACAATACTGCAAAATTGCAAAGAAAGCAGATTTTAAGTATTCACACTACAAATAAATGATAAGTAGACAAGGTAATACATATATTAATTAGCTTGTCTTGGCCATTCCATAGGTCATATATGTCAAAACATCATGTTATCAATTAACTAATTATAATAACAAAGAAATTCTCCATTTTGAGTTACTCAGGAAAAGACTTATTCCAAAAGTTAAAATCTAATCTTGGTGTTATTTCTTGATTACAATAAAGATTTTGCCTATTCCAAATTATGCTGACCAAGAGATGTTTGCTTTCTTTAAACCCACACAAAATGACAGCACTTCCTATCCCAGAATACCATACGGCAAGAGACAGCAAAGAAACAAACACAAATTTTTTCCAAATATTATCTATCTGAAAGCGGGGGGGGGAACATCCCGTAT
>JAJEJO010005213.1:189176-261943 GCA_020662805.1 Glaucomys volans
TAGAAATCAGACTATGTTAAATTACTTTATCCTTGCACATATATAGACGTTCATAAATTTGTTGACCTAGGAGGCAGCAGTGTGTGCACATCCACAAAAATGTGGACACAATATTTTTAAATGATAAATATTTTGCAAATGCTACATTAAATATTTTCAGGATTTTCCAAAGAATGTGAAATCATTTCATGGCATGACAGCCCAATTTTCAGATGTTAATCAACTGTTTACTCTTCCTCTGGCTCAGAGTCAGATATCTGAACATCTGGAAATCAATCAGAGATAATATAACACCAGCCTAACTGCAGCATAAAACTTCAGTATAAGACTTATGGCCACAAAATCTATTTGTTTTCTGATCTGCTATGAGTAGGAGCACAGAATTAAAGGGCTCAATTTAGAATTCTTAGCTAAAAAATGCAAGGCACCACAGACATAATACATAAGCTAATTTAATAAAGGCTGCCAGATTAAGTAATGACATATATTAGAGGGTGGAATACAAAGTGAATATGGGTAACATCTAAAATTTATTAATGTTTTTAACTAGAATGCAAAAAACCGAACAATTTTAACAAGTATTTATTCTCCCCAAGGCAATAAAATATGCAGTTTTTTTCACTTTATTAGAAGAAGCTTTCAAACTGTTCAGCATATGAACCTTACAAAGATTTAGCTCACAACTGAGGCTAACATTAAGTTTGCTAATGTTTATACCTAAAGGACTACAAAAGACTACAAAAGCTGTTCAGTTTAATTTGAATATTACTTCAGGTACTATTCTGGAATTTTAAAATGCCATATAAAAATTTAAAAACTTAATTGTCCCACATTAATATGCTCAAAATATATTCTATATATAGTTTAATTCTGCAGTGCCCATCCCAATTACCCAAACTTCACCCTTTCTAAACAATTCAGCCCCCAGGTTGGGTATGTGGCTCAGTGGTAGAGTGCCTGCTTAGCACACCCTAGATTTAAACCTCATAGCACTGCAAAAAAAAAAAAAAAAAAATCAGTCCTGTTTTCCTTATATAATAACTCCTTTCTCAAAGCCTCTATACATATAACCAATACATACACTTTGGCACCTATCAATTACATACTTAAAAGATAATATAATTAATTGTAGGCAATTCTTAAGTTGTCTTCTCCCACTATGTATTACAGGTATTGTTTTTGTATCTTGCAATATTAGCTAGATAAATTATTCTAAGAACTAAGACCCCTGTACCCTCCAGAGCTGTAAGTACAGACAGGAAGGCCATCTAAGTATTTGCTGATCAACCTAATCACTATAAGGCTTTTAAAAAAAAAAAAAAAACTTCCCTAGGAGATGGTGGTTTCTAAAACTGACATCTCCATGAAACAACTTGCTTCCTCATTTGTAATGATAGAAATTATCAACCAACTCCCACCATAAAACCAAAACTCTTTATACTATAAACACTTAAAAACTACTTTATTAAAAGAAATAAGCACCATAATTTCTTTATCCGTTCATTATATTCAGATTAATCTTAATTTATTAGTACAATCATAAACTAGGGCAACATTAATCATTTTATTTTTTAAATTTTATAATGCTAGATTCACAGACACAAATGAATTCATATAGTATGTAGTTTCACCATAAATATACCCTTGAAATTTTAAATGTAAACAAGATCTTCAAATTGTGTTTTGCTTGGGCAGATCTAAATCAAGACTCAAGAGTACAGAATCAATACAGAAATCAGGAAGGACTGGCTTAGTAAGGCCTTTATTTTACTATCATTTTCAAGATTCCTCATATTAGTTTAAGCTTAGAAAAAGTCTAGGAATACCAAGGTGAGGTCTCATTAAACATTGTATTGCAGTTTTTACTGTAAACAAGTGCCAAAATCCCAAGTTCTTTTCACGATTATTTTCTTATATAAATTACAGTACCAATAAATCATAATTTCTAAAACCATACATGTACATGACAAAAACTTAAAATACTAAGTACGTTATACCAAGCCCTATTTCATTTTCTCTGAAATGCTTAAAACATTATGCATAGGCAAATTGTATGATTCTACTTTGTGTACAACTGGAAAAATGACAGTTGTACTCCATTTGTGTACAATGAACTAAAAAAAAAATTCTGAAATTCTTAAAACATTCAAATTCCTACATTTGTTTTCTGTTCTTTAAATATCTCTCTCAAAATTAATCAATCCACCAGAATCACCTATTCTCCTTTGC
The DNA here is from genome assembly GCA_020662805.1 of Glaucomys volans. Taxonomy (NCBI): domain Eukaryota; kingdom Metazoa; phylum Chordata; class Mammalia; order Rodentia; family Sciuridae; genus Glaucomys; species Glaucomys volans. Next base: position 191,406 of record JAJEJO010005213.1, read on the forward strand.
CTTTCATACGAAAGTACAATTTTTTATAAAATGTTTTATCTTATTAGAATAAAAGCATTAATTCTTTCAATATTAAATCTGGATGTCAATGAGTTTAATAAGTAAAGTTATTCTTTATGCCACCCTTACTGAAGATAATAATTTGTGCAAATCTGCATAAAATAGGGATAAAAAGTTTGGGGTAAAATTGATAAGAGAACATAATAGCTCTAAAAAATTGAATTGGAAGAGAAACAAGAAAATATAAATCATAACTTCATTTTAAAAAGTAATAAAATAAAAATGAGCCCAGCACAGTGGTGCGTATTTGTAATTCCAGTGGCTTAGGAGGTTGAGGCAGGAGGATTGCAAGTTCCAGACCAGCCTCAACAACTTAATGAGGCTCTAAGCAACTTAGCAAGACCCTGTCTCAAAATAAAAAGAGGAAGACATATTTCATTTTTTATCAAGCACAAAGAAAAAAATACAAAAATATATTTCTCACAACAGTTGTTGCAATCTTCAGTCTTACATTTTTCAATTTTATATCTTATCAATCAGGCACCTCACATATGTTTGAATGATTAAAAACCACAATCCAACTCATAGGAATAAAGTTTAACGTAGGTTGCATCAGTTAGATGTTGTTTAGCTTTCAAATTTCTATCAGATTAAAGTACTAACTACCCTTGTCCTCCCTTGTCTTTACAATTCCTGCAAAATAATAAGACTTGGTACTCCACTATTTAGTCAAAGACGTATCTTTCAAATATTAAAAGTTATAAAGGACAAAGATCAAACACACACACAAAATAACAAATCCAGTCACTATCTCAGTGGTTTCCATTTAAACTTCTTAGGATGGAAGTTTTTAAATATGTACTATATTCAAAAGTAAATAGTAGCCGGGCCTGGTGGCGCACGCCTGTAATCCAAGCAACCTGGGAGGCCGTGTCAGGAGGATCGAGAGTTCAAAGCCAGCCTCAGCAACTTAGCGAGGCCCTAAGCAACTCAGTGAGACCCTGTCTCTAAATAAAATACAAAATAGGGCTGGGGATATGACTCAGTGGCCGAGTGTCCCTGAGTTCAATCCCTGGTTTCCAAAAAAAAAAAAAAAAAAAAAGTAAATACTATATGAACACCGTGTACCCTCAAATTTATATTGTCAGTTCAATATAGACCTTTTCCCTGAATGATAGATAAACACCAATGTGGCATACAAATTTGCTATGTGGGATAAAGCCATGTCATCTCATTTCCTTATGTGCTTTCATCACACCCAACATTTAATTCAACCACACAGTTAAGTCTTTGCACATTTTACAGGCATAAAAAAAGCCTGCAATAATGAAAGAAAAACCAACTAAAAAACCTAGGTGCTTGTTTCATCTTTGCCAAATAGAAGTATTTAGTAGCAATAATTACCAACATAATAATAATCATACTTACTACTCCCACCTGCCTCCACTGAATGGTTTTTAAGCAAATTCCAGAAATTTTGAAATCTTTCTACAGGATATACCCCTATAGCTGTAAGTGCAATTCTTACTCCTTACCCCATCTTATCCCTAATACACTCTCCAGTAGTAGGAAATGCCTAAAATTTTAAAAAGTAGGTAATTAAACTCTATGTATTTCACAGAAATTTCATGAAAAGTAGGAAAAAAAAGTAGGACCATTTTTAATTTTCTACAAAAAAATTTTAATTACTCAGATTTACTTGGAAAAGTGAGATATTTATTTTTCAACCAACTTGTAGGTAATTCTTACCATCTTCATTTAAAAACAGTTTGTTGAATCTTAATCCACTTGGCTCTTTCCCAACATATCGATGCACATACTCAGTTCCAAGATCATTAACAGCAATGGCATATTTCAAAGGTTTTACACAGGACTGAAGACAAAAGGGAACTTTGGTATCTCCAATAGAATGCCTATATAAAGATAGATTTTACAAATAATTAACATTAAATGGGGAAAAAAGCATCTGCATAACTAGAGTTATTCTTTCTACATGTTAATTCCAATTTACACAGATTTTTCCATAATTCAACCACAAATTTATTTTGGTATTAAAGAATATATGTGTTTACTTTAAGAGGGATACTGCAAAAAAAGGCAAAAGTTTAAAAAGCACTCAGTAAAATAATAGTTCAAAATTAGGAAATTAATAAGTACTGTGGAGATTTTTCTTTGAAGGTAAGGGGGTACTACCCTTCTTACACCTACCTATATTTAATAACAAAGTGAACCAGCACTTTTAGAAGGTTTTTTCACCTTGATTTAAGAGTCAAACGATGCTCAGTGTAGACTGAATACTATTCTCTATCACCTTGTCTATAAACGCTTCATCTTATGAACCACATCTATTCCCAATTCCAGCCCCATTAGAAGAAACAGCATTGGTTTTATAAACCTTATAAAGTTGACACCAAGTTATAATACCAGTGAGTGATTTGTACATTTTATGGGCCCAATTTAGGACAAAAGTCTATAACAACAGGGAAAACAATGGATTAGAAGTTAAGAGACTTAGGTACTTGTTTCACCTTTGCCAATATCATGTCAACCATGGGTCTCAGATTCCTAATCTTCAAAGTGAATAGGGTAAACCATACACTTTTAACGCAAATACTTCAGGATAACTACTAAAAAATAATTTTAAAAAATACTTAGAATGAATACACCAAAGAGATCAAAATTTCATGAGTAGAGGAAAAAAGTTTTAACTGGAACATGACCTTGAAAATTAAAATCTAGGCGACTTCTTCGGCCCAGCACCTTGCTGGACCGGCGAACCTTGCCCAAGAGCATCCCCCAATAAAGTTTCAAAAAGAAAAAAGAAAAAAGAAAATTAAAATCTAAACTTATAGGATTACATGACTTAACAAAATTTAGGGTAAAACAATATCTCTGACATAAACTCATCAAGCTGTAAACACACACGCTATATACATTTTATGTCAATTATATTTTAATAAAAAAGAACAAATTTAAAAACAAAAAGATTACATCTCTAAGTCTTTAAATGAGCAGGGAAATACTGATTTTTCTTTCACGGAATAATTTTTCTTATAAAATCAAGTTACAACTTGATATAAATCTTTATGCCTGACTTTCAGCACAATAAAAAGGGTCATTCTTGAAAAAATATTTCAGAACTTCACCATTTTTTTCCAGGGCCTCTCTTAATTCTTTTTAAAATAAAATCATTCTTTTTAAAAATGCCTATCACATCACTACCCTTCTTATAATTCTGCAAGGTTCCTCATTTGTCAGCAGCTTTGCCTGCAATAAGACATTTTCCAAACATGGTTTTCATGGACTTCATTAAATCTTGCATACTTTGCAACTGACTTTTCACTTTGCAAATGACTGATGGATAATGGGATATGCTATGCTATACAGTCTGAACTCTTAGGCCAGCCATAACAGGAACAAAGATAGTGATGGGTGAGTAACCAATAGTATGCTAACAAATAGGGACTATTTTTATTAGTTGTCAGTTCATTAGAGAACAATGTCAAGTTTTGTCAAGACTAAATTTCTTGAATACGTAACTGCAGGTACTTGAATAAAACTCAAGTAAGACTACAGCTATCAATAAGAAAGACAAAATATCTCAAAAATTTAACATAAAATTACTGTTTCAGATAAGTTTTTTAAAATTACATTACAACCTAAACTTATTTATGTTATTGAAATTGTCCTGTTAGGGCTATCATCTATTATAAAAGATGGTCCTCTCTACAGTATGCTCATTGTTACTTAAAAATTAAGGCTTAAAGACTTAAAGGTGGTTTTCATAGATCTAAAATAAACTCACCTCTGTCCATCTACTGTACAAACAGACACACCCCACAAGTCAGGACTGAATTTGGCCAGTTGAGGAATATAATCTGCAACCTATGAAAAATATTGGGAAGAAATAAATCAGCATAATAAAAAGTATCTAATCTTAGATGGCTATTTTATAACACTCAGAAGCTTTGTAATTTATCTTTCATAATGGTATTGCTAAAAATTAAGGGCACAACAGACTTAAAAATTAGGGTGAAATTAAGCGACTTCTCTCACGCTATTACTCCCTGTCTTTTCTAATGTTTTTTCTTCCTAAAAGCAAGAGAATTTCAAAGAAAAACTTGACTAGGTTTAAGGAAGAAACAAAAAATCTCTTTCCTTAAATAAAAGGGTTATAGGTGCTTGTAGAATTTCATTATCTTAAAAATTAGGAATCCAATAAAAATGAGCAATAGTAATTACACTGAAATTATTATCAAGAAGTTATATTACAAAAAAGCTACCCAAAGCTAAAATGAAAGAAAACAAAACCTTTCAATATGGAGATTAAATAAAATAACCCCTACTATTATTTAAAGGATTTATTTATTTTCATGTATTTATTTATGGGGGGGGGGCAGTGCTGGGAATCCAACCCAGGCCTTATACATAGAAGGCAAATGTCTGCTACTGATCTATACCTGCAGCCTCTAGAGGATTTTTTATTTTTCCCTTTGGTTGTACTGGGCATTGAACCTAGGAGCACTCTGTCACTAAGCTACACCCCAGTCCTGTTTTATATTTTATTTTGAAACAGGATCTTGTTAAGTTGCCAAGGCTGGCCAAGAATTTATGATCCTCCAGCCTTAGCCTCCTGGGTCACTGGGATTACAAGTGTGTGCACCTTACCTGGCTTCAAGAGGATTTTTTAAAACTAGAAACATTCTACCTAATGTTCAAAGATATCAGATCTGCAGAAATAAGGTGCTTTTTTAAACTAATTAAAAATTTAAAAACCATCTCAATCATTCCAAAATAAAAGAATTCCTAAACTTAGGGTCTTCTTTAGCCAGAATAACAAAGTTAAATGTTTTAAATATTGAAAAATATTAAATTCGGCAGCTTGATTTAACTTAAATTTCTTAATCAGAAAAACCAAAGACAATTACACAATTTTACTCTCTGTACCTCAAATTAAGCTGAATGTATGAAGTGACTAGGTTAGGAAAATATGCACATAAAAAGATTACCTTTCCTCCAGACTGCTTTTTAGCACTTTCATATAATTCATCAATGTGTGAGGTAAAAGACATAAAGTCAGGAATGACAAACTTTCTTCTAAAAGCTTGTGTCAACAAGACAATGTTGCTTTGAACACATCTGTAGAATGTGAGGAAAAAAATTAATAGACTGGGTGCCTTTAATTATTAATTCTTGGTAATAACACCACTTATTAGAAGAATATTAACCTCATATTTTAAGAAGACACAAATTCATCATTTTATACAACTAAATTCTATAAATTATAGTCTTTCTACATCACTTTCTTTCCTTCTAGCAGTCTTTCATGTAGTTGCTTGTAAGATGAACAGGTTAGAAATAAATTAGATGTGACTAAAATATGTGTCAAAGACTGAAATGACAGAGCATTCTACCAAGTCTAAGTATGAGGACCACCTGAAACAAGTTTCTTATTTTACCATAATAGATAAACATTCAGTATGACATCTGGGTAACAAAAATCAGACTTTAAAATATTATGGGTAAGATCTACTTATTTTTCTATTAAGGAACTACAGACCAAATACTTCTCAGTTCCTGTATAACTAGTACTAGTATTTTCCAAAAAATTTAAACATCTTGCATTTTAACATTTTCCTGAATTACATTTTGAAAAATCTGTATTTCTAGTTTAAGAGTTAGAGATAAAACCAATTTGGTTTAGTCAGATTACTGTATTAATTCTTTTTTTTTTTTTTCTTTGTGGTGCTGGGGATTGAACCCAGGGCCGTGTGCTTGATAGGCAAGCACTCTACTGAGCTATATCCTCAGCCCCTCTGTATTAATTCTTAAATGAAATATTTGTTAAAATGCTTACAAAAATAATGTATAATTTATAAATAAAAGTTTGTATAAAATAATACAATTTTATATTACTTGAATCACCAAAATGCTAAATTACATTTTTCTACTCAATATAAGATATGTACTACACTGTAGAGTAAAAATGTTTCACCATTAAAAACTATTTTAAAGCCATGGTAAACCATGTGAATGGGAGGGCATAAAATCTAATCATTTAAACCAATATTCTGCTTTGATCTAAAAAGGATTTAAGCCAGAAAGTCTATGTTAAGAGTTTTGTAAAACAGATTACTCTGAGCTTAAGGTATTCTTCTTAAGGTTTTTTAAGTCTCAGTAACTCAATGACAGAATATCTAATTGATAAAGAAAGACTTGGTTTACATGGATGTCAAGCCACGATGCCAACTGTAACAAATCTTCAAAGTGAGCCTTTATTAAGGAAATATTAAAGTCAAACCATTACTACGAGAAGTTATTCATGTAACTGGATTCCTCAGGGATAAGTAATATAATATATTAGCAGCTTCATTGAAAAAGAAAAAAATTTGCATTTTTTAAAGAACAACTAAGTTGTAATTACTAGTCATCTTATTTAGTCCTCAAAACATCAACATTTTGTGAAGAATTTCCCCACTTCACTGGGGATAAAATGAGACTCCAAGAGGTTGAATTATGCCCTAATCATAAATGGAGAAATGAAGTAGAAATCCTCAATATTTTTTTAGTCTGATAAATGAGAAATTTTTAAATCTTAGTATTTTAATTCAAGTTGTTCTAGATTAAATACTAAATTAAAATTAAAAACCAAGTTTCATATTTTAAATATTAATAAAAATCAGAATATGTATTCACCTGGTCAACACAAAATTAACATATAATTTTAAAATAAAATTCTAATACAAAAGGCTATTGTTTTAGTGACAAGAATCTCCCTATTATAATATTAAAAAATTATAATCATATTTCTACTATTAACTTGTGGTTATATTAGTTGACATCCAGAGTTGACAAATATTTATTAGACTTTGACAATTTCCTTCCAGTTTTAATGTTAACTTAAAATATATTACTATTGCTTTATTTAAAATGTTTCATATAGCTTCTAAAATTCAACTTGCAAATATCAAAACTGCAAAAAATATATACCAAACAACTTTCTCAGAGGAAAACACTAAGATTAATTTCTGATGTTAAATTACCTCTATGTCACATCAAACACGTCACTTCTCAAGAAGTTATAAATAAGCAAGTATGAGAAGTGTCAAGCAAATTTAAATCATAACCTACTACTATTTTAAACTAATCAGCACCTTCAAAAGGAGGATTTATAATTAACAGTCAGAGAAACCCACTTTGGTTTTTGTTTTTTTTCCCTCTAGCAGAAGGTGCTGGCAAAGCTGTGCAAATAGCCTTCCCTCGTATACGACTAACAGATTTTACCTCTCACAAGAGTACCTAATTGCATATGATGAGTGTTCCAAATGTTAAGGATTTTCTTGTGGGTTATTTCAATATAGATTTCATCAATCTATCCAGAAAATTAGAAGTCATATAGGATGAGCTCTGAGGAGGAACTGCTTATGTTTTTCAGAAAGTAATTATTTTTCTCTGTGCTTTGTTCAGTTTTCTTATCTGTAACTGGGAATAGGCATTTTCTTTCCCTCTTCACATAAACACTTATGTTTAACAACTATAATGTGCATCAGTGTTCCACAAAATATTTCTCAGAAAATTTTTCATTAAAAAATAACATAAGTAATAAACTTTTTAGAAAACCAAACAATATACAAAATGCAAAACTCATTCATTTACTTTCTCCAAAATCAAAAAAGACCAAATAATTACCATCACACATAAAAATAATTCTAATACCTATAAAGTGAAAAATTGCATGAACAAATAATTCATTTTCAACACAAATATTTTCACTTCTGTTAGTTTTAAGAATTATTAGCATTAAAAACCATTGACTACATAGATAGGTACAGGCAGTCTCCAACTTTCAAATAGGTTATGCTCTAAAAAGTATGTTAGAAGTCATTTTCCCATGTTAAAAAAAAAAGTCAGAATAGTTGTTTCTCAGATTACCTACAAAGACTAAATACATTAACCTACAATGCATTTTAAGTAAAATCCCAACACTTTTGACTTCAGCGAAACCTTCCCACCTTTATACACATTATTCCTCTGGGAAAATGAATTCCATGTTTTAACATTCTTCCCCAACTGTATAGAGGTGAGATTATTTCTAACTATACTAGCTATGTAACTACTTATGTTAGAAAACAGAAAAGGAACATCTCTGGAGTAATCACCCTTCCAGGTGACCTGCAAAGGTTACTATTCAGAGGTACAGTGTCACTTCATTCTAGAGATGAAAAGAAAAATCTTATGCCTATGGCTTGCTTATATATACCACTAAGCATTTGCCAAGTTGGGAACTGCCTATATTACAATTGTAGATTTTAAATTAAGGTTATTATTATCTTTTAATGTAATTACAGATAGGAAATTATATGATTGTGGTTTCCTGGCTTCATAATCAAGAGTATATAAATTGCTTTAAATTTCATATTTAAGCATAACAACATGTTTATAAAACAAAACATTTTAAACAGTATTTAGCATGTAAAATACTGCTTTACATTCCAAAGCCAGTTTCCCATGATTCCACAGATCTTCCTATAATCTCTTTGACAACTATGCTCACAATAAGCCAAAATAACTTCCTAGAAGGCACCATAATCAAGAGTACTTTACACAGACAGTTCATGAACACTAACAATAATACGTCTTACTGCAAAAGGTACAAAAAAATCTAGAAATGAATTTCTTGCCTCCACAAAGACAGTTTCTGTAGACTCAAAATTTCTAACATCAATTGCAAAGTAGACCCATATAAAGTGGATCTGTATAAGGTCAGCAGAGCTAACAGAACCAAGACCTGCCAGTGAAAAGAAAATAATCCAAAACCGTCAGCCACTCTTCACAATGTGTCAGGAAACTTCAGAGAACCTCAGTTAAATATTTATCCTTTTAGATGACTTATTATTCCAGGATATTCCCAGGAGATTATCTAGGACAAATCATCCAATTCCCCAAATAAACTTTCAAAGTAGACGCAGAAATTCTTCAGATCTACCTCTACCAAAACCTGTGTCTTATAGTAGTGTTTTCAGTTTTATGCTAGTTTCCACTCAACTATTAATAGTTTAAAATACTGTTTGACTCCAATTTAAATGTAGTATCCATTACAAACATGCTGTCCATTAAATCTTTAAGTAATCAAACTAACAGGAAACATAAATCAAGATAAATACTAAAGATATGCACATATAAGAATGCCAAAATATTTTTATTCAAGGCTTTAAGCTCCAAAATTCAGTCAAGGCTTTAAGCTCTAAAGCTGTCTTTAGTTCTTAACTGATTTGAGGACAATGAAAATTGCCAAAAACCTATGCATTAATATGTCTGAAGAAAGGAGGGAAGCAGACAATGCATATATGTACACCTAAGGAATACAGGGCTGTCTGAAGCCCTCTCATCTTATGATGTCATCTAAATCAGCTCATGGGAAAGAACTAGAAATTATGCTAAGAAAGCCTACAAGACATGTAGATGAACTGGAGATCAACATAAGCAACAACAGGACAAAGGATGTGCTCTATTCAAACTAAATGCAATCTCCAGGTAAAATAAATTGGAAATATCCATGGCTAAACTTCTTACAACAGATTTAAAGAGTTTGTTTTTTTACCCAGTGTATTATAGAACCTTAATGTATACCATCACTGTTCTTCAAACAAATAATATTCTAAATCCCTATTTTCAGTTACATAGGAAGCAGCACTGGCCTTCAAAGATGCAATTTTGTTTTAAAAGCAAAATCACCATAGAGCATAGCAAATCACCATTAAAGGTTTGGCAGAAATTTTTACTTTTTAAAAAGATCTTTGTCTAGCATGACACCATCTGATGTTGTTTGAAGAGTTAATCTTAACATATCCATACACTCTTTCAACCTGGGATCAGACGTTCGCAATCCTGTAGATTTGAGTGCCTGTTTTTAAAAAAACAAGAGTTTGTAAATATATAGTGCAAATAATGTATACGCTTATTCCAACTACAAGTTTTTATTCCTGTATATAAAAACTTCTATCCAAGATTTGAACATGTATGTGGCATTTGTGTCACTATTACCCACTTTCTGGACAAGTTTCTCATTCTTTCTTTTTCTTTCACTGATTACCTTGAAACAAGCATGATAAAAATTCGGAAAACATAGTAAGAGAAACAGTGTCAGTCAGAATCTATATGTCATGACCTTTAAGACTACATTTCAGTAATATTCTATTACTGATTTAGTATTACTAACTTCTTAAAAAGTTGATTAAAAAATGTAAAAACTTACTGTAATAAATTTATGAACAGGTATTTTTTCTTGTCCTTCCGCAATTGTATAAAACAGCAAATCTTCCAAGCTAGGTAACAGACCCTGCTTTATTTTACTAAAAAGGGAGGAAAAAATACAAAATTAATCCTTGTTGTGAATGTTCTAATGGATGTTAACTAAGTCCATTATTAAATGATCATTAAACCAGACGACAGCTGATCTATTAAGACTCTAGTCATAATAAACACTGATTTATCAAAATCAAATAAATAGCCCCAGAAACCACACTGAAAACCAAATAAAAAATGATTCACTAATACACAGATTTTTTTTTTTTAATCTCAGGTTTTGAAATCCTGACAACCAACTCTATCTAGTGTGCTAATACCTATCCATCTATTATGGTAAAACCTTCCTATACAGCCCAGTACAATCAACCAATACTACTGACAGAGTTCAGTACATGTCCAATTAAGAGTCAACACTTTGGATACTTTTTTTTAATGTGACAACTATATCTTTACTATTCAAATAGTGAACCTGATTGTGAATCTGGGAGAATCAGCAATTAAGAATTGGACAGTAGTTAAGATCAAGTGCACAAGTTCTGGCAGTAATAAAAGCTGTGTAACCTTAGTGTTATCTGTGTATCTGTGATTCAGTTTCTTCATATGAGAAAGAGGGATGGATAATAGTGCCTATCTCATGGCCTGTTGTGAGGATCAATTGGCTCAGTACATTCAAACCCTTTAGAACACTGCCTAACAGAGTAAGTACTCAACTGATGGTAGCAGTAGTTATTATTTCTAAAGTAAGGCAAATTTACATATAACAAATCAAATTCCACAAATTAAAGATCAGAAAAAATTTGCCATTAAAATCTTAATTAAATAAACTAGTATTATAATAAGATGCTAAGATTAAGCAAACCTAAACAGGAAGGAAATTTTCTTATTCATTGAAAAGCTTTCAAGTAAGCAAATTACAATGAACCTAATTAATGTTTTCTCTTCTAAGAAAGTGAAAACATATTTCATTATTCTGAACATCAGTGATTTTTTATATTTATATATATATATACACATATATATATACACACACACACACACACACACATACGCACACACACACACATACATATTTTTAGTTGTCAATGGACCTTTATTGCATTATTGTTTTAGACATGGTGCTGAGAATGGAACCCAGGTCGGGAGTCAATTGGTCTGCCTCAGATCTGTTATATTTATAATAGTACTATAATAATTCCCTACCTATCATGAGTCATTAGAATGTCTGGGGGAAACAGACATACAATGTGTCTATATATAAAATATTTAGGAAAGGACTTTACCTGTATTTCAAGAAAATAGGAGAAAATATGAAAATATGATAAAGAGAATATTCACTTTCTTAAATTTAGAACATAATGAAGTCAACTCCAGCCTAGTCATAGAGATAATGGCAAGTTTCGTAGGAAAATTGTGTGTATTACTTTTATTTTTTTAAAAAAGTGTCACACAACATAAGTACTTTCAAGATTATGGTTTTGTGCTATTGAAAAGTGCTTTTCTAGATGTCTAAATATTTTCTGGATTACTTAAAGAATATAATAGTCCTGTACTTTATAAGAATACATATTTAACTATTTCATAATATACTAAACAGAATACAATTAGAGGTCCATATATTTTTATCTTAAAAGATGATGGAAAATACAGTTAGTTCAAGAAACATGTACATTGTACATATATATATATATATACACACACACACACACACATAATTTCTCCTAAAAGAAATATTAGTATTGCATTAATATTATTGATACTTGTTTTCAAAACTGCTACAAATTTTATTTTTAAAATTAACCTTAAAATATATGAATTTCATTCCAGTATTTTTTTAAATTAACACCAGGATTATCATTTTTAAAATTTAATGATGTACCTGAATATATTCCCTGAAACAATTTTTCTTCTTAGACAACTTTAAAAAATACATCTGCAATATTTTATTAACTGAAATTAATTGATCTCTTTTTATGTTCTAGATACCTTGCCACTTTACACGTACTTTAATCCTACAATGATCTTACGGTAGAGATATTATACAAAGTACAGTATACTAGTACAAACTCAATACATTTATTATTTATTGAAGAAATGAGTAGCTGTACCTCTATTTTGTAGATGAAGAAACAACCTCAAAGAAGTGAGAAAACTTCCCAAGATTATACTATGGCACAGATGGATTTAAAAATCCTTATTTCTCTGAATTCAGAGCCTGAAGGGTTTACCAACTATACTATACTCGTTCTCTTAAGTTGTTATTATGTTTAAAGATACAAACAAGTTTTCTGGGTCTTACACTGATCTAATATCACTAAACAGAGTTTAATAATACTGATGACCTAATATTTAAAGAAAATCAAACCAGGTCGGTATTATCAGTGGATAATACCAAGTATTTACAGATCATGGTTTGTTAGATCAACTTTAGATAATGAAAGTTTATCACCTCAAAAAACTGCAGAATAAGCTTTCTGCATATTTATCACACCAGTAAATGGTATTTGCTTTGCCTAAAAGCTATGTAAATAAGAAAATATACACTTCTTTAGCCTATGGTACATAGTGCAAAAAAAAAAAAAAATTAAAATGACCATGTTATTGCCATAGCTACAAAAATGGCAAATATTTACCTGCTTTTGGTCAAGAAACCAATTTTTATCCATAGGTTTTAAGCCATGCCTAAATACATATGCTCACAAGATAAACTGTAAAAACTGATAAAAAAGAAATTGCTTCCTATCTCAGCATTTAAAAGTTAAGACTCTGATCTGAGAATGAGTGAGCTTCAACGTTTGGTAAACAAATAGAATGTAAATATTTCCCCTAAGCTTTCAAAAAGGTAGAAACTACGCCAAAGATCTTTGTTGCTTTGCCCCCTTTTCCTCTCCCCAAGTTAAATGTTTTTATGTCTTCACAACTAATGTATTTTATTTTTAAAATTCAAAGGCTAAAAACCATAGTTTTCAGACACTCTGTAGTAACTAGGAAATCTCTCAGAAGTTTTTTTTTGGGGGGAGGGGGTTTACTGGGGATTGAACCCAAGGGTGCTTAATTTTGCTTTATTTTTTGCTTTATTTTGAGATAGGGTCTCACAGAATTGCTCAGGGCCTCACTAAAAGTTGCTGAGACTGGCTCTGAACTTGCAATCCTCCTGCTTCAGCCTCCCAAGTTACTGGGATTACAGATGTGTACCATCGCACCCAGTGTATTTAAATTTTAATGACAAAAAATAGATTACAGCAGCCTTTGAAACTGTATCATCAATAATTAATAAGTACAAGCAAGCCCTCCAGATTCTGTTTATGTCATAACATAAAATGGTTATGACACTTAACAACTAAAATAGAATATACACAAAAGACAAATTCAGACAAAAAAATCCTTTTCACACCTTTTCATTCCTCCTCTTTTATTCTCTCTTATTTCCTTGTCTTTAAGATCCTTTTACCATCACTTCGTTCCTTCTTGTACCTATCCTTCTCCTCAGTTAGCCTTAAAAAAATAAATAAATAAAAAACGCTGAGCACAGTGGTGCAAGCCTATAGTCCCAACAACTCAGTAGGCTGAGACAGGAGGATGGCAAGTTTGAGGTCAGTTTGAGCAACCCAGTGAGACCCTGTCTCAAAATAAAAAATAAAAAGAGCTGAGAGAGTAGCTCAGTGATGAAGTGCTCCTGGGTTCACAATCCAGTCTTTTTTTCTTTCGTGCGTGCGTGCGCGTGCGCGCGCGCGCGCACACACACACACACACACACACACACACACACAGAATGAAGGAGGAAGCAAGGAAAGAAAAACAAATTTTACAAAAATGAAAAATACCATGTATAGCATCATGGCAGGCATTGTTTAGAGCCTAGAAGGGGAAATATGACTCCTGTACATAAGAAGAAATTACAAGTAATGATCAGTGAGATCCAGTCATTGTAAATTATTTCAGTGGGGGGGGTGGTAATAAGATAAAACTTTTTAGAAGGGGTGGAGTTTGAGCTAAGCCTGAAAGATGAGAACAAGAAGCATGGCAACACAATGGGATTTCTGGCAAAAGAAAGACTAAAGGTATGAAGGGAGGTATTCCCTAGATATTTAAAAAGAACAGCAAATAGGTAGAGCTCAGGATATGTATGAATTAAAATGTTCATTTCCATTTGTAAGCTATTATAAGATCTAATTTTCAGGGTTGAGAAAAAATTTTAAAAATCAAATAAGAAATGAACCAAAAATGAGAATACCCCCCCAAAAAAAACATACATATGGAGTTTAAATTCAGAGCCAATGAAAAGAGGCACTGTATCTACTTGACCTACTGACCAACTGGTTTCCCAGTACCACAGGGTAATTCAAACTCTTCCGACTGGTACAGAGTTCTAAATTTAACTTGCACTGTCCCTAACTTTTTTCTTATAATTCCCCAGTGTAACTGACTAGATTTATTGATCAGTAAATAAGTCCTGCTCTCTCAATTTGTTTTAATGATCTATCATGACTTTGTTTACAACTTAACTTTCCCTAAATTTTCAATGTATTAATGATCATTCCAGTTGCTTTGCAGGATTTTTCCCAACCAGATTTTCTACACACTTTCAGCACTCACTTACTGACATCACTAAGTTTAAAACTTTTCTTATACCACTTATTATCTGTTAAGTACAAGAAATATAAAGATGAACCAAGTAAGACTGCTATCTAAAGGAGAGAGAAGCCTATGGTAATGTGACAAGAACTGTGGTAGAAATGTAAGACTGGCAGTACAGGTGATGCCTTTAATTTTGGTTTGATTGAAGGGGTGGGGGAAAAGAAAGTTCCAAATTTATTATTAGGAACAATACTACAAACTCAACCCATGTCAGTTCAAAATCTTGTAGATTAAAAAACAAACAAAAACCCTCTATCAATGAAAGGAGGAAAATGGAAAGCAAATCTTTTCAGGGTCTTTTTCTTTTGCAGCCCCACAGAACTCTTAAAGCACAGTTTACCATATATATCACATTGTGATAAGTGATCGAAAACGATCAATTTTTTTTCAACTGGAATTTTGAAAATGAGGTCTACTAACAATACAAAAGAAATATGCTGGTCTTCCTGCCTTCATTTAAAAATTATGATCCTTAAAAAGATATTTGGGGTTGTCTAAGTCAGTTTATCATTTTGAGTTTAGAGTGATCTGATTGGTAACAAATATCCATCAACCATCAGCAAATTAGCGGATTAAACCTGCCAGGTTAAAAGCTGAATTAATGGCGGCTGGCCATATACTAGTACTGTGCCTCAGTATGAATGCATGGCAAATTGACAAATAATGTTTATCAGCCAAGTCATTTTGCCCTAAAGCTAATCACTGATGGAATTTAAAAATAAAACTCATCTTTGAAGGCTTTAAAAATGAAAAGGATTTTTACATCTCTAAACCCTACCAGCTAATTTAAGGTGGGCTAACTGTCCATGGGTTACAGATAACAATGCTCAAAGTCAAGCAACATTTCCAATGTCACACAACTCTTAAGTAGCCAGACCAGAAGTAGTCCTAGAAAGCTGGTTTTTTGTTCATAGTCCCAGACTCTAGCTGCTCTACCACACTTACTATTCTCATTTTAATAGAAATACTTGGAGTTCATTAAGAATAATAAAGATGGTGCTCCTTACTTACCGAAAATTTTCTAATCAAAATGCAAATAGGAGATTTACTTAGGCTAAATGACTAAATTACTATTCTGCCTTGTTAAAACCACTTTCTGTACATAACAAGGATGAGATTATTTTAAATAAAGGTTTTGTTTTGATTGTACTATACTGAAGAAATTTATTCAACACAGGCCACAAAAACTAGCTTTGCATGAGGGAGTCGTCAGGATTTTCATAACAGTGATGGCAATTTGTCCAGATGGGCACAACTTCAAAAGTTGAACCCAGGAAACAGTCCACCTATCTCAAGTGGGAAGGACCTGGGCAGATCAAGTCTATAATGTCCTGCTCTATTAGTTTGTACACTAAGAAATTTTTTGGGTGGGAAAGATGCAAGGTATTAACCACAGGGCACTTTACCACTAAGCTACATCCTCTATACTTTTTATTTTGAGACAGGGTCTCTAAATTGCTGAGACTGGCCTCAAACTTGTGATCCTCCTTGCCTCAGGAGGGGATTACAGGCATGTGCCACCACACCCAGACCAATTAGAAATTTCTTCAGCAAAGTATCCTTCAATAATCATTCCAGTTGAAAAAATACAGATATTATGTGAACTCTGTCACTGCAATCACTTTGAAACCATTATGACTAATTCAGAATAACTAAAAAAGAGAGGAAGAGGCAACTTTCAGCTACACACAAGGAAAAATGAAGCAGCTCTAAAAATGGAATGGGATGCCTTCTATTAGAGTGAGCTCTTGTGAGGTAAGAATTCAATAAGTAATAAGCTGTATAAGAGAGGAAAAAATTTAAAAAGCAGCTAAGGAGATGGGCTTTTAAGGTCTCCTCCAATTCTGAGCCTAAAACAGTACTTAATTCACTGTATTTTGTTAAACTGCTAATGCATGAAAAAAAAAAAAAAAAAAAAACTATTACTGTATGAACTTGGTTAGGTAATTTAGTATCTTTGAGTATTACAAAACATATAAAGTAGGGTGGAATAAGATGTTCTTTAAAGTCACTTCCAACTCTAATCCTCAGTTTTTGAGTTTAAAATGGATGGATGTACTCCTAAATGTCTTTGAAAGTCACTCTGGATTTATGTACCTTTATTTTACATGTAAACTTAACCATCTGGGTTAACTCAAAAACTAAGGTAAGTATTAAATGCCACCATACACTCAAAAATGGTTAAGATGGTGAATTTTATGTTACATATATTTTATCAGACTTCTGTTTAAATAAAAAGCTAATAATTAGGAATGGAAGGTGAGAATGAGAAAGGACTGCTAAACTGGAAACAATGAAGGACAGGAACAAGATGTAGCAACTCATACAAGACAGAAAAATCCACATGAGAAGAACTAATCAGAATAGGAGAGAACCTCTTACAACTCAAAAGAAAATAGTGCAGGAATAAGCAAATTACAGCAGAAACTACCACAGTCCATCTGTAAATGAAGTTTCATGGAATGACAACTACATTCTTTATTTACCTATTGTTGATGGCTACTTTGTACCTTAGCAGTTGTAAAAAGAAACCACAGCACCTAAAAAGCTGCATGTTATCAACTCTTTGGCCTGTCACAGATAAAGGTTGCCAGCACTTATCTCAGAGCATCACTGTATCACAACAAAGTACAGTAATGCTTCCTTAGAGTAAATGTAAGTTGAACAAGAAATGTTAAACTCTATTCTTTATGTTTTAATAGCAGACAAATATGTGCCATTTTCTAAGGAGAATTATACCAAGCAGAGTTTAGAATTTTAGAAGTCTGAGGTTTGAGGATACTAGTGAATGGATAATGATAAACAGAAGTGTACAAATCCATTCATAATTTTTGACACAAGTTTTTCAATGTAATGGTGCTTACTATTCTTATACACCAAAAACAGGATATTAGGTCAGCAAACTAGACAGCAGAGTAGATTTACAAGTTTAGAATTTAATATATGAGGTTCCTCTGAGTTTAAAAGTTGCATCTTTTCCACTATTCTAGAAGTTTCCCACTCATAATGGGACATCTTAAGAGTTAACTACAAGGAGGCAGGAAATACATTGCCCATTTTCATAAACTGCAACTATTAATGTCATTTTGGCTTATTTCCTTCTATGACTTTTTTTTAAGAGATCATATTTCATAGAAAATTTTGCATTCTAACCTTTGGCCTAATATTATATTTCTTTATACCCCTAAAACCTATCTATGTACATTTGAAGAAATGGCCAAATGGAAGACTTCTACATGAACAACCATAATTTACTTAACCATTACATTAATGTTGAACAAATTTTTTCCCCATTTTTCTCCAAAATGCAGAAACTGTAGAAAATTTTTAGGGAATAAATCTTTCTTACACTTGAGCTTATTTTGTTAGTCTAAATTTCTAAAAGGTCTGAACAATTTGTAAAACTGCTCTTCAGAAAGTTTTTACTCTTAGTAACTCCTACCAAAAAAACCAAAGGAAGTGCCTATCACTCAAAAATATTATAATAAGTTTAATATCTTTAGAAGCTTAATCAGAAATTAGTAGACAAAAATATATTTCCAAGTCCTGAAAGCTATCAACTTTTTATTTATTACACAAAATCAACAGTTCTGCATTTTGAAAGCATTTCAGAAATCAGTAGCAATAATGAATGCTATATACCAGGCATAGGATACTTCCCAAAGGAAGCAAACATTTTTACTTCTATTTTGTTGTAGGTAGTCAGAAAATTACCAAGTGTAGTAGTCATCAGTCATATGTACTGTTTCATAACCAAAGCAATTTTATACCTGAGTAGATTCAAGGGTAAAACTGGAGTAACAGTGTCTATTTGAAAGCTAAGAAATGCTGACAATTAGTAACTATTTTTTAGAAATATCTCTGTTCCCTCAGCTTTCTGAAGCGTTCTTTTTTTTTTTTTTTCCTTTGGTACTGGGGATTGAACCCAGGGGCACTTCAACCGCTGAGCCACATCCCCAGCCCTATTTTGTATTTTTTTTATTTAGAGACAGGGTCTCACTGAGTTGCTTAGGGTCTCGCTAAGTTTCTGAGGCTGGCTTTGAACTCGAGATCCTCCTGCCTCAGCCTCCCAAGTGCTGGGATTACAGGCATGCACCACCATGCCCGGCTGAAGCATTCTTTTTACTAGCAGGTCAAAGACACAGGTAACTATAATCTTGATCTATATAGGATTTAAAATGATTGAGCTCCTTCAAGAATGCAAATCCTATAATTTGACTTTCAGTTTCTATAGTCATAATGCTTTACTTCAAATAACACAAGAATGAAGTAGGAAAGCCTTTTATTGACTTCTTTCAAATCATTCTTCAAAACCAAAGAAACCCCCAAACATCTTTAGAAAAATTTTCAAGGTAACATTTGCCTTTTCCAGACTACAACAGTATCCCCACTTTGCTCATATATTATGGTCTCATCAAAAGGTTAAATTCTATTTGGTAGTCATTTCCTGAGATAGCTGATTTTGAGGAAGACAAACTTCTCTAGAAAATAATAAAAAGTCTAAAAACAAGAAGCTAAAGTGCAGAGACTAATTCTTGCTCTTTCAGTGAACTTCATCCAGACAATTAGAAGTATGTAATTCCTTAATTACAGATCATGTACACACTTACCCATGACCAATAGATGCAATGTAAATATTGGGCTATAAAATAATATTATGACATATGGTTACTTGTAGTTTTTTCATGTGCCATTAAAACCAATGGGCTAGGGATGTAGCTCAGCAGTAGACATGAGCTTACCATGGCAAGGTCCTAGGTTCAATCCCCAGCATTGGGGGGGAAATAAACAACAAAAACTGATAACCATGACTTAGAAGCTTGCACTTTATATTTAAATTTAAAAGACTTCACATTATGCTTACTGGCACAATTAAAAATACACTTTCAAACACCAAGAGTTTGTACAGATATGAAAAAATAATTACTGTACAATAGGAATGTATTTTTTAACAAACACTACCAAACTGCCCTTTAAAATAACTAAACTAACTTATACTTCTACCAGCAATGCAAGAGGTTTTATTTCCCACCTTTTTAGGATTACTTAAGATCTGAAAATCATACAGGAGAAAAAGTGGTCTCATCATCATTTTAATAAAATATTCTCAATCTGCACTATACATGAACTACCTATTTTGTAATGAGTATACATATATTGACATTTTTCCAACCTAATTCCTCTTATATCACTTTTTCTTTTTAATTAAAAAATAAAATGTTCAAAGGAAAGGTAATCTAACAATGCCCCTTCATCCCCCTTCCTCTGGCCCTTCCCAAGGATCTTTCACTAAGAAAGAACATACTTCACTAAGAGATTTACAGGAATTAAGCATGACCTGCTTGACAGAGAAGATGTAAGTATGATAAAAAAAATTTTTTTAATTTTTTTAAGTCACTCAGGTTAATCAAAGCTTTTGAATGCCATAACTTTTTAAAAAATTAAAACTCCGAAATTAACCTCACAAAAGTATGTCAAATAGATTGAATTAGAAAAAAAGGGATGAATATGAGGGTACACATTTTAAATTTGAAGCCATCAAATTTATGTGGAGATAAATGTGAGAACAGAGCTTAGATTAAAAGGTACTACCCACCCAAAGATGAGACTCTAAGGTGAAAAAAAGGATGTGCTGTTGAGAATTTAGATATGTGGTAAAGGAGCAAAGGCCTCAGTCCCCACCCAGTGAGGAAACCCAAAGGGAGCCAAGAAAACAGACATAATAACTTTCTTTTCTTCATTTTTTTTCCAGTAATAGGGATTGAACTCATGGGTGTTTTACCACTGAGCTATATCCCCAGTCCTTTTTTAATTTTTTATTTTGAGACAAGGTCTTACTAAGTTATTTAGGCCCTTGATAAGTGAGTGAGGCTTGCTGAAACTTTCAATCCTGCTGCCTCAGTTTCCTGCATCAGTGGGAACACAAATGGGTGACACTGTGCAGGGCCACAGTAACTTTTTAAAAATGAAAACAGCCAAGCAACATTCTTTTGTTCTAAAGGATAGAATGAATGGTGGTAACAAAATTAAATAAGACTTCTTCAGGGAAAATTGAGCAAAGATCACTACAGTTTTCTATATGATATTACGATGTCAGTTATATAATTTTAACTTAAATCAATTAAAGATGTGTGAAAGAGATGGTACAGTCAAGGGTTCACATTGGTTCAAAGCAATTGTGGACAAAAAGGTAATTAGATAGCCTGCTTATATTCTGACACCTTCCACAGTATAAATAAGGTTAATAAAATATAAAGACAGAACCAAGGAAAGACATAACTTGTCCCAGTTATATGAACTAATGAAATTGCTATGGTTAAACACTGAATTCACCCCAACCTTATTTACCCGCAAGGCAAAAAGGGAAACAACAGAAATCATGTAATTTGAGATGTCTATCAATTTTTCAAGGGAAACCTTTTCTGGAATCTAAAAACAAAAGTTCTCATGTATGAGTCTGAAATTCAAAGGTCAAGGTCCTTGACATGTTTTATAAAAAATGAAGAAATTTTATTCTCATTCAGTGAATAAACTCTTAAGTAGCTTTTAACATATGCCAAACATTGTTCTAAGCCTTTTACAAAATGGTAACTCATTTAATTTTCACATGGTTATTTCCTTTAATAACACTATAAAATCTGGCAGAGTTCTGAGTGAGAGCTGGCATTCCAGGTGGACAGCTAATTGAGGCTGAGCATTAGAAAAGATAACAAGATCAAATAGAAGCTTACCTCCAGAATAAGAGAAATGTTTATCATGTAAAGGTAAAATGAAAGGAATCAAAAGAAGAAAGTTACATTTGGAAACCAGATCATTCAAGAAATAGAAATTTAAATCAAATTAAAAGGCTTTCTTGACAACCTTTAGACCAGTGCTCTTCACTTTAAAAACAGCTGGCACTCACTCCTGAACCAAATCCTTGATTGGAAGCTTTTAGGATTATCATATACCTGAATTGCTCCTGAGAAGCTATTTTGGTGGGACACACACATACACACCACCCATGAACTTCTCCCTTGATATAAGGTAAACAAGATTATCTTAGTGGCATTTAAAACTCCCAGGGCATCTGAGCCTGAGAATTCCCTCCCTAGAGGGGATTTCTTTTTTGAGAAGGGAGGAAGGAAGAACAGGATAGGACATTAGCCAAAATAGTGTTTTCAAAGTTATTGCTATGAGACGAGTTCTTATTAACAGGCAATGAAACTAGAAACTTTGGGGAAATAAACCAAAAACTCGTTCGATGTCCTATCTGACAAAATAAAATAAAGGA
This sequence comes from Glaucomys volans, assembly GCA_020662805.1. Classification (NCBI taxonomy): domain Eukaryota; kingdom Metazoa; phylum Chordata; class Mammalia; order Rodentia; family Sciuridae; genus Glaucomys; species Glaucomys volans. The sequence goes on from JAJEJO010005213.1 coordinate 213,622, forward strand.
CACTAGAGCCACTGAAGAGGGACAGAACCAAAGATATATTTTTAATAGCAGTTCCCATCCTGCAGTCTTTAAGAATAACTTTTACAGAGAGCTGCATTTTACATTTCTTTTAAGTCTGGGCACGTGTATTTAAAATCTTATTACCTGCCTGGTAAATCAGATGTTAAAAATAAAATTAAATCCCAAATGAGATTAAGTGCACCTATTTTAGTCTTTAAAACATGAGAGACATGCAAATTCAACAAAGGTCTAGTCTGTTTGGAAACACTTAAAGGGATTTGAGCCATCTAACCCAATACATTAAATAATGTGTCCAAGGGCATAAGACTCCTTTGTGGCACAAAAACATTATTACTGAATACACCACAAATTTTAGCCATCATCAAGTGTTTTTTTGTGGGTTGGTTGATTTTAACCAACATTTTCAGCCTGGGAAAACAACTTTAGGAATGTTTTAGGAAGGTCTCAACTTCAATTACAGGAAACATTAAGCAGGCCTGAGACTGAAATTATAAGAACCACTTTCAGTTTGACTTGAGGTACTCTAGGGCTGGAAACAGTAAAAGAAGTAAATGAGAGGCGAAAATAGTATACATTCTGTCAGGATAAAGTTAAAAAAAAAAACATAGGGTATAAAGAAAGCAAGTAAATGCTTACCAATGGGGGAGGGGTCTCAATTTATATTACATGACAAAAGTATTCAGGAAACTACTGCTCATATTAAGAAAAATTAATTAAGATTAAATTACTGTTATGTACATAAAACATGAGTCAATATCCTATCACAATTAAGTCACAAGACCTATTTTAGATTTTTCACTGGTAAGGGTTTTATATCACATTTCATCTTGGCTATTTGACCATTAAAAAAAAAAATCTGTCCATCCCATGAAGAGACCAAACAGGGCAAAGTTGGTCCACAGTGCAAACAGGTGGTCTGTGCTGCATGCCTCATCTTCGCCGCCACACATGACCCTATTCCTCCTAATCTCATTTCTGAAACATTATTTCCGGTGGCCCAGATGGCTCTACAAACGCCTGAAGGAGTCGCCCCAGAAGTATTAAGAACATTGTCACATCTGGCTTACAGTAGGATGATGGTAGAGGCCGAAGGAGGGGAGGCAAGGTGGAAATTCGAGCCTGGAAAAGCGACGAGTCAGGAAGATACAGGCTCTGCTCAACACCCGACTCCTGAATGTCACTCCGTGGAGATATTCGTGTGGCATCACCCACGAAGGGCTGGGCGGGCGGCCAGGTGGTGCAGCCGCGAGCCAGCCCGGGCACCAAGCACGCGGCAGTGGCCTCCCGGGGCTGGGTGCAAGCCAGGGGAGCCACTCCTGGCCCACTAGTATCCACCCGCGCGACCCACGCCGCGGGAGGAGAAGGGAAGTAGGAGCTAGGCAGAGGGGCGCGGGCGGGGAAGGCGCGGGCGGGGCCGGGCCTAATCACATGGCGCAGACAACGCAGGCCGCCCGGCATCTCTTTCTTTCTCTTTCGCGAACCTCGGCCCCCATCCCACCCACCCCACCGCAGCGCCCACCCCCGCCCCCGGGCCCGAGCCCAGAGCGGGACGAGGCCTCCTCAGTCTCGCGGAGACACTCACTTTTCGCCCGCGGCCACCAGCTCTTTGCCCTCGCTGTTGCCGAACGCGTCTGTCTCCCCGGGGCCGTCCTTGGGGCCGGGCGCCGGCGGGGCTGCGGGCGGCGACGCCCCGGACTGCGGCTGCGTGCCCCCCTTGCCCAGCTCCTGCAAGATCTCCGACGGAGAGCTGGAAAGGCGCCCTGCGAAAGGCCCCGAGGGCCGGCCGCCCCCACCCCACCACGGGTGGAGTCGCGCGGCGGTCACCGGGCCCGCGGCCGGCCAGCGCCCGCCCCGGGGGTGCCGGCACAGGGTGGCTAGGGGCTGCGCCCGCCTCAGAGCCGAGCTGACAGCGGTCGGCGGTCGGAGCAGCAGGTCCCGCAACATCGCCGAGCCTCGCAGTCGCATCATGCCTCTGGGTCCGCTCAACAAGGAGGATGCTCCTGGCGTGGGCGGCCGCTTTCCTCCCGGAACGCTGTCTCCGACTGGGCAGCAAGAGGACAGACGAGGAAAGGTCAGCGACGTGGGTGTGGTTCCGGCTACAGCTCCTGCAGCTGGTGCCGCTGCCGCTGCTCAGGAAGATGCCGGTGGCCGCTTCTCCTCACACAGCCAAGGGCTCCGCACTGAGGCTGACGCGCAGGGGAGGGCCAGAGACATTCCGCGCTCACCCACCCGAGGGCGGGAGGACACCGGCGGCCCGCCCCCTTCTCCTGTTCCGATTGGTCCATACCTTCGACCTATCTTCTGATTGGTGATAGAAGCAGTCAAATTTCTCCCGGCGCCGGGTGCGCAGAAAGTCGGGCGGGGCCTGAAGGGGGCGGGGCCTGAAGGGGGCGGCGGGGAGAGGAATCGAATTGACGTGTGAGACTGGGGATCCAGGCCCAAGGTAGCTCCTTGCCTCGTGTGCGTAGGGGTTACGGTCTTGGGGACTGGGGACTTAGGGAATATCATCTTTTATGAAGAGGGTTAGTTCCTTCTGGACTCTGCAGCCTCTCGCTGTTGGGAAGACCTGTGAGCTCGAGCCCCTGCAGTCAAACGCTCGCCGGTCAGCGGGTTGGCCGGGACTGGCGTCTGGCGGGCCTTCGAAGTTCCTTGGACTGGTCGGAGCTTAGACCTGGCCCCCAGCTATATGATCACTGCGTGAGACGACTCCCAGGGCCTCTGTCCCGCGAAGTCAGCCCCACACTAGCTTCATCCTTCTCCCAAATTTGCTTGAAACTTTCCATGGTTGGCTGCTACCCAGATGTGAAGTGTTTTGGAAAAAATGAGCAAAATCCTTTCAGCTATGCGGCTTAAGCCATTTAGAGAGTTGGGGTGTGGGTAGGGTAAAAAGAGGGAGAAATCCAGAATACAACGCCTTTCCTTTTAAATTTTTTTTTTTTAAAATGCATACCACTACTTAAGAAATATTTTTGAACAGCAATGATTCCATTGAAAGCAAGATTGTAGATACTTTACTATTTTTAAAGTTGCTTTGTTGCTTTAAAAATAGAAGCATCCAAATGCTGGTTTTCTAAATCCTTTCACCCAGTATCACTTTATCAATTTATTCTTCGGGACCTGTGGGAAAAGAGCCACGCATCATATAAACTCTGAGTTATTCCCAAAACCTACTTATACGCTTTACTCCAGGATTAAAAAGAAAATGTTTAACAATTGCCTGAAACAATTAGGTTTAAATGCATAGATCCCCATAAGTTAATAAGAATAATTTTTATGAATTGGAAAGGACATATGTCAGGCACATTAACTGATCACCAGATTTAGTAATCTAATGAATCTTGAACTATTGCACTAGATTAGTAACTAGGAAACCTGTCTGTACCTACACATTATGTGACCTTTGGCGTGTGGCAGGCTTGCCATGTTTTAAGTTTTTTTCTAGTATTCTTTATGGGAAAGAACGTGGACATAGTGATAATATGTAAAGCATATCATCACTTTAAAAAAAAAGTGCAGTTAAGATAATTGCAAATTCTTTGGATGTCTTTTATTACCAGCTTAATGTTACTTGTCACAAAAATATTAATTAATCAAAGTAATGATGTGTTCAGGAAAAAGAACATCATCTTATCAATGACTTGCAAACATTAATATTGCCCAGTTTCGTAGATACTACTAGTTATCTATTTTGACCACCTCCTTTTTCTTAAGCACATTCAATCTGACAAATCCAGTTATTCTTTTTCTCCCAGTTTTTCTTAATTTGTCTAGTTTTTCTATGAAATTCTTCCTGATGTTTAATGATTAAAAGCTTTGTAGTATACTTGCCAAATATAGAAAGGTAACCTTGTAATAGAAGATTGTTTTCTGGAACTTCTGCTTTTAAGGATGAGCTGGAGAGAAAGGACAGATGTTACTTCTAACATTTAGAAGAACCAAGAGTTTGACAAAGTCCATGAAAAGGTTACAAGTAAATTGGAACTATTATAAATAGAATAAATATGACCCACTATTTTAATTTTATTCTTTTCTTCATCTTATATAACTTCATATTTAATGTTTTAGTCTTATAACTGGAAACATGAGCTGGAGTTTCAGTTATGGTAAATTTGATCATATCATCTTATAAAACATTCTATCACTACCAAAACATTTTATACACAAAAATAAGCCACCAACTTGTTTACAGGTGAAAAAGATTAACGTGGCTGCGTTGCTTTTAGACTTCCTCTTTGTTACTGCTAAGTGCTATCCTGCAATGAATGGGATATGGCCCTATAGCCATTGTGAGGTGATCCACCATCAAAGGGAAAAATTTAGGCTTTGTGTACTTTGTTTCTATTCTAACTTGAAGAATGGTTCCTGAGTTCTATGTTCCTGAGTCTTTATTATTTTGAAAATTAGACAAGAATAATGTTTCAAGATTCTAATATAACCTCTGTATGCATTTCAGATCCTTCCCTTCACAAAAAACTGAAAAGTTATTTTATGTTGACCTAGAGATAAACAGAAAGTAATTCTCCTTTGACTAATCGCTTAAAAGAATTGCCTAAGCCTTTTTTGTCTTTGTTTGAAATTCTTCTATTTGGAGAGTAGATTCAGGAACCCTCTGAATAAGCTTCTGCTACTGTACTTTCCTTTCTTCTGTTGGGTTCCTGCTTTAACTGGCCAACTTGGACCTTGCTGATAAACCCTGCCAAACATGATGTATTTTTCCAATACTGAATTTAGAACTATATTCAGGCAAATATTATAAATCCCTCCTCTATAAAACGGAGATAAGATTGACACAAGTCTCATAAGGTTGGGAAGATTAAATGAGCAGCAGCAACAGGATTCTGGGTTAGCTATTAAGATTATCACCGAGTAAGTGAATAAATTTTGTTATGCAATGTGATCAGTTGTCATGACCATTATTGAGAAGCTAAAATGGGAATTGTTTTAAACCATTTCAAACATAACATAACAAAATATCAATTAAGTAGTAGTTAGTACCCCAACATAAGATCATTTTTAGAAGACAAACCAATAATTTCCAATGTTTCTTAAGATAGGGACTACTGCAAGGATAGATTAAGGAAAGCGGACTCATTGTCCAAGGTACCAGTTATTTACTAATAACTAAAGAAGAAATACTCTAAAGAAGGAAGTATCACTGGGTGGGGAGCAGGAATAACAACAAGACAGGTTTGATTGTACATTTCATATACAAATATCCTAACATAGAGCAATTAAATTCAAAAATCTCATTTTTAGCCTTTTTATTGACCTTCTCAAATCTGTTATCTATGTTAATGAAATTAAGCTTCTGTTTATTGTGACATCATACAAAAATGACAAGATTTTAATCAAATTTGAGCAGCATATTTGGATGGCCGGGCTTAAAATACTATGTGAAATTCTCCTTAGGTTCCACTGACGGCTGGAATGGGTAGAGTAGAAATAAGTTACTTTTGATTTTTTCAAAGTGATGTTAATTCTTTTCTGTGGACTCAGAAAGATCAACTAAAGCCAGGCACTGCAGTGCATACCTATTGTCCCAACTACTCCAGAGGGTAAGGCAGGAGGATTGCAGCCTTGAGGCCAGCCTTGGCAATTTGGCAGGACCCTGTTGCAAAATAAAACATAAAGAAAGGACAGGGGATATAGCTCAGTGGTATATCACCCCTGTGTTCTATTCCCCAAATTGCAAAAGAAAATAAAATCAAATAAACTGCACCCCAGAGATAAGAAGTTTTACTTGCATATTAACAAATCCTTTAAACTTTGATTTTGTAAATTGTCCAAAAATTAGTCAAAAGGATACTTGTTGCTTGAGAAGAAAACAACCTCTGAGGTAGATTGTATTGTTGTCCCCAGATATTTTTGTCCCTCCCACTGGCAGGAGTTTACCTCCACACCTTACTGAATGGCAGGCTTGACCTTGATTTGTTCAGTGAAATGTGAAAGTAACCTACAATGGCTGAACAGAAACTGTGAGTCATCACCTGGCTTTCATCTTTTTTCCTTTGAGACAAGAATGGTATATCCCACAGAGCAGATGATACTTTACCTGGGTCCCAGAGTGATGGGTCAAAGCTGAAGATAACCACCATTGACAAATATGAGGAAAAGAAATAACCTCAGTGTAAGTCATTTCGATTTGAGGGTTATTGCCATAGAGTGATTTAGTTTACACTAACTGATTTATTATCAAATTTGGATGAAAAATACAAGGCAACCAGAGGACCAATATGGATTATGAAGAACACATGAGAATGCTAAAAGATAAGTGATAGATTGACAGAGCAGTTGAAACTAGAACCATTGTGTGAGTCTGCCTGTCAGAATAGCATTCTCTTTCAGAGACAATTAAAACCACTGTCCAAGTACAAGACATTTGATTGATATCTCAATATATCATACGTATTTAGTTATTTTATGTGGAGAATATTAGCAGTGGTTTGAAACATGAGTCCCAGTCTACAGCAATACCTCCTTAAGTACACCTGATCCCTTCTGAAATATGAGCCCCATATCAATTATGTTATGGTCAATTTTAGGTTATGAAATCTAATGTTGGTTCAACCTCTGAAATTTATCACATTTTCTAAGCTCTGGAAAAAGAATGAGCCGGAACTTTTATCTATTTATGCTCATCCGGTGGTAAGATCATATTACCAATTCAGAAACCAATTACCAAACTCCTTGGGAAATCATTATTTATGAAACTAAATTCAAAATTCAGAGTCCACAATACATTTTGATGTACCACAGTAAAGAGGAATCAGTATTGATCCTCTGGAAACCACTGGTTCTTTCAAATAACATCTTCACTTTTCAAGCATCTGATATTTACAATAAGTATCTGTTTCCTTTTGTCCAATTATAAGGCACAAAAACCAACTCTACAAAACCCAAGAGTTGATTTGTTACTGAGCTACTTCTCATAGAGAACACCTTGTGGAGTGTTCTAAGGGTTCATGTGCACCCTAGATAGTATAACAAGCAATGCAATATTTTAAAATTCTCTACAGAAAAAACTGAAGTATTTATTAGTAGGAAAATGCTTTAAAATAACATAACTTTCCACATAGCAGAGTAACATACATAATTTATAATTAATGAGTCCCACTTCTTAAAGTGGATAAATCATAAGAACAACATTGAAGAAGACAAAACAAGTTATGGATGGATGAATGGATATATATATCCATATATACATATGTATATATCTCCATGATTATAAAATTTTAAAACATGCAAAACAATTTATTATTTATAGGTTCATACATATGTGGTTTATGGACATCAAATTCAGTATGCTGCCTATTAGCTCTAGACATATATAATGGGGAATGAGATTAAAGAGTTATTCACAAAGAGTGTCAACTGCATCTGTAATGATTGATTTATCAAAACAAAATTTTTTAAATGAAGCAAATATGGGATATATAGTTTGCCATATTCTCTTTTCTTCTGTCTGAAATATTTGATGATAAAAAGAAAATAAGCTTCATTTCAATTTTGAAAGCCATTACTGCTATCAATTATTATAAGTATAGAAAATATTAAAAATCAAATACAACATTTTTAATGGCTCCTTTTAAGCTTTATTTAATTTACTTAACCAATGCTGGGTGATACAACTAGTAAGTAATAGACCTACAAAAATTTTCCAAGAGGACCATCACAGACACTATCCTTGAACTAAAGATTTTATAAAAGATACAGGAATGGCTTATATATAAGTGAAAATCTTAGAGAGCACATTATTTTGGTCTTGGCTATCTTGAACAGAAATACGAAAGCAATTCCTTGACTAATAAAATATGAATTTAAAATCTTTCCTTCCTTTGAGATTAAAGAAGCCGTTTATCTTTGTCACATTCCTGTTAGGCAAGGTGTCAATTGCTAAATTTTATGGTTAGAGAAATTATAAGTTAATAAGGTCACACAGCTAATTAATAATAGAGTTGGTAAAGATACACCCTGGAGTTAGACCTGGCCCTTGCCCTCATTTCTTTTAACCATCAGAGATAGGCCTCTATCAGACATGTTTATATGTGCAAAAACACTCAAGGACTCTTTAGGGTGTGATATTTAAAAATTCATTTTTAGGAGTAATTTCCCCAAATGTGGGACTGGTACGTAAACTGAGAAAAGTTCGGGTATAATATATTATAGAACCATGAGGCTACAGTAAATTCGAGTTGGGACACTGTCTAAAAGGTGCAATAACTAATCCACTCTAGCCAATTTTAGCTGAGAATGCAGGCACAATTAGTTAGAACTTTGAATTCTTCAAAATAATCTACAAATGTAAATTTTAAAACCAAGTTAAATTCTTTGACTGTTAAATGTAAACAACTCAATTATTTTTAACACTATACCAGTCACAACATTTGCAAGAATTTGACCCATGTGCCACCGTATTTCCAGCTCTGCCTTTAGCAACCATATGATAGCAACATAATGTTCTTTGAGGTTTCTCTCCTAGCATTTATTCCAATCGTTAGTCCTGGCCAGTCATGAAAATCTCATTCCCCTTGAAACTCTACTGCCATCTTGCTACCAGGATGGGAGTCAACCTTACAGCAAACAACACACCAAGGCCAACCAAATGGACAAACAGAAAATACCTGAAAACTTCATGACATTCTTGGGCTACTGACTTAACCAATTCTGCTGCCTGCCTTCCTCTGAGACTTCTTGTTATGTATGAAACATTTTCTTGTTATTTAAATCATTTCGAGTGTGGGTTTCTATGAAGATATTCTAACTGATTCAAAGCCACACCATGGAAACTTCTTTGTGTGTCTGTGTCTTTCTCTTTGGCCTGAATACAATTTATTATATGCTCTTTCTCTCTCATTTTTTTTTTAGCCCTGCTAAATTATCTGTCTTTGTTTTGTCCTTTTTATGATTATATGACTCCTGAATTATTTGGGGAGCCATGACAGCTAGCCTCATGTCATTTACAAATAGAAATGTAATTGGAAGTACAGTAAACATTCCAAAGCTTACCCTAAACCTTCAGTTTGGACCCTGAATGACTTCTTTATCTTCACATTTGCTTCCCTCCTCTATGAACAAAAAAATAGTGAGCTATATTGAGACAATCAACATTACTCTTTTGCTAAACTGGATTTTATACTTGTGCATAAGTGGTTAGTGTTTCAACCTTAATTTGCTGTTCATTCTTGACAGAATGATAAATTTTCTTTCACTCACCAACTTTCCTCCTGGGAGTCTTTGCTTATGTCACTCTTACTGCCGTGGACGTCCTTAGTCCCTTTCTCCACCCATCCAAGTTTCACTGACCCTTCAAGGTTTCTATCTTAAATCTTCATAGTGCTCTCTAATAAATCACCATCATAATAATCATTTGAAATGGGGAATTAGATAAAATCTCATTTTGCAGTTGGGAAAATTGAAACAGAAGCATTCAATTATCCACTCAACCTTTCAGTGATTTGCCTTAAAAGTACCACTTGATTCAATTGCTTTTGCCTTCACCATTGACCCCATACCTCTCCCATGTCACACTTCTCCTTTCCTAAGAACTCAGCTCAACTGTCATCTCCTTGGGGAAGCCTTCCCTTACCTCTCCAGGCAGATTTTGAGGGTTCATTCTCTCTACATCAGGATGTAATTGTTAACATATGAGTTTATCTCATTACTGTAATGATTCATGTGTATCTGTCTCCCAGCTAGATAGGAGGATTTATATGTTTTTTATTCATTTTCTATTTTTTGAACCTTGAGTTGTACCCAGGATAAGAGACACCTAAAGTTTATTAAGTTGATAAATAAATCTGGAGACGTCTTAACATCACTAAGTGTTGGAAGTCAGAAACTAAGTATTATACAATTTATAGCTATGGCATGCCAGGCAGAAGGCATAGGATGTGGGAAACCCCTCAGGGGGCCTGGTGAGTGTCAGAAAAAAACAGAGATTTGCAAAATACAGTGGAGTGGGAGGAAATGATGTTGGAGAGGCAGACAAAGCATGGCCCAGAGAAAGGAGTCTGGGGCCTTGTAGACCAGAGAAAGGAGTCTGGAGTTTACTTTAAGTGCTCTGAGAAGCCATTGGAGTTCTGTTTTGGTTTTTAATCAGATGAACAATATGATTTAATCTACACTGTGACAATGTATTTGATACAGTAATGCAAACATAGGGTGTTCATGAAATCCCCAAATTCAGAATGTTTCAAATGTGAGTATATTTAATATAGAGTATGTTAGTTTTTGACTTATCTACCATGTTTTTTTGGGGGAGGGGGTACCGGGGATTGAACTCAGGGGCACACAACCTCTGAGCCACATTTCCAGCCCTATTTTGTACTTTTTTTAGAGACAGGGTCTCACTGGGTTGCTTAGCATCTTGCTTTTGCTGAGGCTGGCTTTGAACTCACCATCTTCCTGCCTTAGCCTCCCAAGCTGCTGGAATTACAGGCTTGCACCACCGTGCCAAGTGATCTACCATAATTTTGACTATGAAAAGCAATATAATTAAGGCACTTAATTGCAACGTAGAAGTTTATTAAGTGGAAGAAAAAAGAAATGTATTAGAATGAATGGAACTTCCACAATTTTATTTGAATTTTGAGTAAATTTCTTATCTCCTGCATCTCATAAAAGGAGGAAATATATTAAAATTTCAAACTACAAAAGAGTTTTAAGGACACCTTGTTTGTCTACTTATGCTAATCACCATAGTGGGACCTAAAACTACATAGATAAAAATGATACAGTATTTAGGTTTGAAGAGGTAAATAAGACAGACATATAAATTAATTAAAATGCTGCATTCTGAACATTGTAATATTACATATATTTGAATATTCAATGTATAAAATAATTTAGAAATAAATTCTATCAGAGAGATTAAGGAATATTCCAGAAACTGGGTGACATTTGCTAGGTATAAATCATGATGTATAAGAAGGACAAGGACAATGTTTCAAGTGCAAACAAATATAGCTGAAATCCTAGCAACTCAGGACGCTGAGGCAGGAGAATTTCAAGTTCAAGGCCAGCCTCAGCAACTTAGCCAGGCCTTATCTCAAAATAAAAAAATAAAAAGGGTTGGGGATGTGGCTCAGTGGATAAGCACCCCTGGGTTCAATCCCCAGTACCGGAAGGAAAAAAAAAAAAAAGACTGAATTTAAATAGGTTCAGGAAATTATGAATAATCTGGCAGAAATATTCTAGTCTCCTCCTGTGTAAGACTGCTTGTTCCTGCTCCCTTGAAATTGAATGTACCCATGCAACTTGTATTGGCCCAGGAAATGTCATCATAAGCTTCAAGAGCCAACATACACTTGTCTACTCTGTGTTTTCCTCTGCTACTAAGTGTCAATGCCTAAAGTTAATGGCTGCTATCTCTGCCTGGGTACCTCGGTGTAAAGAAAGAAATTTTTATCATTTAAGCTTCTGCAATTGTGAGGTTGTTGCCACAGTAAAATTTATCATATCCTATCTACTAACCTATCTACTATGAGTGGAAGGTAGGAGAAGGGGAATTGGATCAGAGAGTAGACAGTCTTCCTGGCAGCATATAGAAAGGTCTTTGCATAAAATGGCCATTTACCAAAAGTGTGTGCCCAAAATATTTTAATTGGTGAATTCAAGTAAACATATTTTATGCTTTTTCTACTGAATGCCATTTCTGACTAGCTGTTATTTCCACAACTAATTCCAAAGTTGGCAAATGCAATTAAAAAAAAAAGTCTTCACAATCTATTCTTTATGTTCTGACAGTAACAAAGCCACTGAACTTTGTTTTCTAGATGGAGAAAAAAAGAAGAGAATTCAGAGGCATTTGCAGCATCAGGAGATATTGAGAGCTGGTATTGAGCACCGATGCTATTACTCCACTGCAAATCATGATACAAAGGGAAATGCTTACAATTTGGACTGGGTTGAGCTTGGATTTGAATTTCAGCAGAGAGTACTGCCTTCCCAAAGAACTGCCTTCATGGATTTTTACCTCTCAGTCAACACTGATTGTATTTGAATAGGCTTTTCTAAAAATAATGCCTTAATCCAAGAGAACAATTGAAATAGTGAGAACTTTGCATCTCATGATAGGCCCAAACAGGAGACATTTGTGTTGATTAGCTCCTGAGGAAAGGAGTTAAGAAGATAATACATCCAGGGAGTTGAGTTCATGGAGGCTAGAAGAAATGAGGAAAGGAAAGGTCTAGACACAAAGGATGAAGGCCAAGGATCTATGAACAGATTGCTTATTTTAAAATACCAGGAACACCAAAGTAGGAAGATGGAAGAAGTGTAGAGATTCTAGATATGAACCTCATCTCATTTATGACTGGAATTTTCCTTCAGTAATTGATGAGGTGGGCCAAGGGTAAGTTTCTTAAATTTGTGCACTTGTTAGGATATGCCCAAATGTCAAGAGGAAAATCAGGTTCTTGTACAATGAGCAATCCAATAATAAATTTGAAGTGCAAGTCTAAACAGTAAATTTATCATTTTAAGTTGATTAATATATAGAATTCTCTCAAATTTTTCTAAACAGGGAGTCAGGAGACTGGAATTCTAGCTCCAGATTAGCCATTACCTAATTAGTTGACCTAAGCAAATCCTTTGACCTGTCAACACCCCAGTTTCCATGTCTATAAAATGGAAACGTGGCCTGGATGAACTCAAGGTGCGACAGTAGGTCCCAAATGTGATTCTGAGCAATGGTTACATGGAGTGTAGCTTTTATCTGGAGATCATCAGACACTTATTAATGAAATCTCATGTTAATTTTTTTGACAACAGATATCATGGAAATTGCAGGTGACACATTGAAAATACTAAATAAGGTTAAGGAATGTCTTAAATGCAGTGACTAGACAAAAGCAATAGAGCAGTTTTGCAAGAGCAATACGTTTTTAGGTTAATAATCAAAGATAGCATTAAAGGACAATATGAGAAAGGGCAAAGAGATACACAGCTAAAGGGCCCAATGCCATCAAGAACCTCAGGGGCCAGGTGGGTACAACAGTATCTCTGTAGCCTGGTTGGTAAAACTTCAGTCTTGGTGGATTTTCCTGCAGTGGTAGGTGTTCTCAGAATATAAAGGCAGCTGTCTGGGGGGAATTCATGCACCATGCAGCTGGCTGGCACTCATGCTCGTGGCAGGCACTGAGAATGCACGTGCTCACTGTCATTAGAGACAGCTGTGGGCTCTGAAGAGCCCTGGCAATCAGACTCCTCCAACTGTCTCCAGGATAACGTTTTGGTGCAAACCTTAGTGTGTGCTTTCAGACAGTCATTAGAGAAAAGAGATAACCTCAAGTAAACAGAAAGCAGGTGGACTGGCACCAACAGTGTGGCGAAAATAGTTTTCAAGTCAATTACTATATGACAGGGTTTTTTTGTACTTTATAAGGAGACCAGGTATCTAGGCTTTACTTATCTCTAAATTATAAAATTATTTCACTCCTAGCAACCATTTCCTGGAAAACAACCTGACAAAAAGATCAAAACTGTGAAAATAGGTTTTCACACATTCAACAATGATAAGAGAGGTTTTAAGAGCAAAATCTCATAATGGCTTCAATCATACGTGGCTATATCCAGTACTCTCAGATGAGCAGCCAGGATCATGAAATTTTTTGCTGCGAAACATGTATTAACCCTTTCCTGGTCACTGCATTCTGAATACAACCATAAGCTACCTACAGAATTTTACAACCAAATTATCACTGAGATTTTATTAGGTTTACAGTATGTCCCCTCATTTACTGCACAATAATAGAAGGAATTGCACTCATTTCCTTGCTTCTCCTTGAGTTAGTCTGCGCAATAACCATCTCAAAAGACCTCAGTAAAGGTGAAGATAATAGTACATACTCCTCAGAGCTATCATGAGAATTAAATGAAGTAATACATGTACAGTGTTCATACTGTATTCAGAGACAGACGCACACAGAAACTCAACATCTGTTAGCTCTTGTCCATTGCAATCCATCTCAATCCAGGAACCAGAGGACCCTTCTTAAACATAAATCGGATCATGCTACCCTTCAGTTTAAAACCCTTAATGGCTTCCCATTACACTTAGGATAAAATTTAAAATTCGTAATATTCCCTATAGGGCCTTTCTGTCTCTGTCTAAATTTTAGTTCCATCTTCAACCAGTTTTCCACTGAAATTCTGTGCTTGCACTGAAATTGATCTGCTTCTCTCAGATCTTCGTATATGCCAAACCTACCCCATGGCTGGTGCAGGGCAGCAGCAGACAGGAGATTTGCAGGACTTGCTCTCTTATAACATGCATCAAGCCCATCCTGTCTTAGATAGGAATGATCAATATTTTATAAATCTTACATAAAATGCTATGCAAAACCAGCTTCTAACCCACCATTCCTCCAATTACTGCCTCTAAGGCCCTCCTAAATTGTTTTGCAAGCTGTCTTTGCTTCTACACATGATGCATCTTTCCTCTTTGCTTCTGACACAATCTTACTCTGGGTCTCAGCTTAAATATCGCCTCCTCTCACAGCACCCTGTCCTTTTCTTCCAAGCAAGCAAATAATCCCATGTGACTATTTCTTCTCCACAGGGCTGTAATTTATAAGTAGCTGCATCTCTCACTGCTGCACTCTGGCATAGAGAAGGCAGGCAGGAAATGTTTGTTGCTAGAGCACAAGATTTACTGACCAATAAAGTTCACCTGAATATATATAGCAAAAATTCTGCCCACCACATGAGAAACTGGCAAACATTATCCCAGCCAATCTAATGACAAGTTTGATGGTGGTGAGGGAGGGAGGGTCTGTCTTAAATCAATGTCCAGAAGCAAAAGAGAGGGAGAGAGAGAAAAAAAAAATCATCTCCATCAAAGACTATGCCTTTGTATCCTAGCCTTTTTCTGGGCTGTCTGTAATTCACTGCTTTCTTCTACTTGGTCCACTGCATTGCAATATACCCAGACAGTTCTAGGGCAAAACTCAAGTTTACATAGAAAGAAAGATTTGAGAAACAGGGAGGGGGATGAAGGAACATACTATGAACAGAAGAGGTAAAACACAAGCAGAGCCTGGAGCATTCACTCTCCTGGGCTCTCAGCAGAAACGTTCCTGTCAGGCATATCCCTGTCTTTCTGTTACCCAGGCCTGTGGATTGTTTTCCACTTGGCTACACTGCCCACTTTAGTTTCCTCTCCCTGGTGGTGCCTCTGCACTGGTCTCTGAAAGGAAGTATAAATGTCCTTTTCTTTGGGAGGCTCGGTTTGCTCTCATTTGTCAGTTGCCTCAGTGCTCACTCTGTAGCCACCTCTTCAACTATTTAGGGAGCTTTTATTAGGAAGCTCTGTCCTTCCCACTTCCTTCCATGAATATTTATGGAAGTCCTTACACACCAGGCACTATGCTAGGTGCACCCCTCTAGGTTCTCTATCTCTGTGCACTACCTAGATTGAGAGTTTCTGGTCCACTTTCAGCATTCCTTGTTGTCTGACTTCAATTTTTCTTGAAGCTTCCTCTCCTCAGTTGGGTCTCTCCTCTTTTAGAATATCTCTGTTCAGAAAACCACAATTTATATTTGCAGATGTAAATTTACTCGTGGGAGAGTTCTTGGGGAGAGTTCATGTGTGTTTAAAGGTAGGGTTGGAGATGTAGCTCAGTGGTAGAATGCTTGCCTAGCATGTGCAAAGCCCTGGGTTCCATCCCTAGCGTGGGGATGGGGGACATGGCAAAACAAAAGAAAACATATTCAAAATTATAAGAACAAAGTGGCATCTGCTTTGTCAGTGGCCTATTGTGCTTTATGCTTATTCAGAATTTCTACCCTCCTGTTAGTCAAGGTTGCCATATGATCAGGTCTTTTTCTCCAGAATCCTATTGTGTGTCTTGCCTCTTAAATAAGATAAACAGAATAAGAACAGTCACAGTGCCAAATACCTATTTTTATACTCCCTAGTTCATCTGCATTCTTCCCTCCCCTCCACCTCCCACTTCAACTTTCTCTGGCATTTTTTCCCCTCTACATTAAAAACAGCTTTCTGAGAATTTTATGGAAATACTTTAAACATGATACTGTGAATCTAAGAAACTATCTTCCAGGCATTTTAAGTTCTGTCTTAAGAACAGAGTTGGAGACTGTCCTTGTCTGCTGCACAGTCAAACCAAAAGATCTGCCAGCTTTACACATAAGTGAATCCTGTCCTGTGCTGATGATCCAAATGCCCCTTCAGTTGCTAAGACTCCCCTGGATTCTCAGGGCACACTCCTCATCTTCTGCTATTTATAGAAACTATCCAGTTCAATACTAATCTTATAAAACCAGCAAACTATGCCCAGAAGGTGACAATGAGGAGAAACTAGACTGTACATGCTGCAGTTTTATTTAGTTAGCAAAGAATAACTCCAAGAAGCTACCAAAGCATTAGCACCCACATTTTCTACATTTTAGCATAACCTTTTATCTCACAAGGTCTTTAGTAGGGAAAGAAAGATACCAAGAAAGCTCTTTTAAAATCCCTGAATCTAGATGTACAATATGTAATCTAAACAAATGCAGAATCATAGGATAGTAAAGTGGGAAGGAAGGAATGAACTTGGAGAGATCTGGTCTATTCCACTCCCTCATTTACTTGTCAACCTACTCTGTAACATTCCTCAAAACTGGCATCCAGCCATGATTATATATATGCATATATGTGTATACATATATATGATATGTATAAATGTATGTATATGATATGTATGTCTACATATATATGATGTGATATTTCATATATGATATGTATATCACATATATATACATATGTGCAATAAAGTTAATTTTCAAGTCCTAATCAGTGTTTCTCAAAGGGTGTTCTGCAGACAGCCTGCATCATAAGAATTACCTGGAATGCTCCCGAAGGGTCCCTGGACTTTATCTTAAACACAGAATTCAATGGCCTGGGGGTGCAATACAAGACTGCACACCCAGGTGTTTCTTGTACATACTAAAGTCTGAGACTCTGCCTTCTAACAGGGACCAGCCAGGGCAGTGACTAGACAGAATACTTCCCCATATTTACCAGGGCAGGAGAAGACCTTCTTTGCCTTCGGAAGAGCATCCATGCTTGTAGGCATTTTTACAGGAATGTGGTAAAACAGCTGCTACAAACCTGCTCCCCAAACAGTTTTTTTCCACATCACACTCAGAGCTGTCAAGAGCATTACTGAAACTGGTAGAGTCATAGGTTTCTGCTTCCTGATGAAAATGAGGAAAAGGAGCCCCTCCCTGTACCAGGGAGAGGGAAAACAAGCAGAATATTAATATTGTGCTTGGTCCTGGAGAAATTATGTTCCAGACCCTCTGGCAGTATATCTAGGCAACCACACTAAGAGAAAAGGCCTGAGCATTAGTGAAAATCTGGAGAAACTCATGTATTTGGAAACATAAGTAAATAATTCTAAGCCATGGGGAGCATATAATAGTCAGTTTGTTCAAAGATAAAGATATGAAAGTAGGAAGATAGTCCAGAACATAGGAATTTTAAAAGGTAAAAGTGAAAGGAATTCAGATATAATTCAAGCTACAATAAAATGAGTATTAGTAGAAATGTAACCATTTCAACCAAAACAGACAGCATAGTTTTAGAATGAAGAGGGTTGTGCAGGGTTAGGCAGCCTGTGCAGCTCTCCCTCTGAAAGAACTCATGGTGAGCATTCCAGAAAACCACGGAGACGCTGAGCTCACTGCACAAGAGTCGGTTGTGTTGAAAATTCAAGAGCCAGAAATGACACATACCTAGAAAATGACCAAAAACTAACCGAGGCAAGACAGAGAAATCCATTCTTCTTTCTTCTACAGGGGGGAAAAGGATCAAACTACACCTCTCCTCACCTCCTCCTCCCTCCTTCCCCCAAGAAAGAACTTTAGACTGGGGATCAGAAAACCTAGATTCCGACTTGGCTCTGCTGCTACCTATGAGGTTTTAATGGACAAATCAAACATTGCAAGTCTGGATTTTCACCTATATAACAGGGTGGAAGTTTAAATCTTGTGAAATTTTTCTCCTGTTTTGGTCACTACAAGTGAATATTCATTTTTTAACCTAAACTTTTTCTTCATCTTAGGGGGGAAATCCTCCAGAATGGTTTCTTTTAGTTACACAAATGTAAGATAAGCACCATTAACCTAAACAAGAGCTACTCCAGTTTGGTAATAAAAATGGCTGATTGGATAGTTTAGGACCAGACTTCCATCACCAAATGTGTTTGTTTCCTTATATTTTAATAGTATGGAAAGAGAAACTTTCTCGTGTGTGTGTGTGTATCAGGAGATAGAACACACCTGAGAACTGCTGCTTCTTATTACTGTTGGGACAAGTTTTTGCTTAAAGGTGATGGAGTGGAGAGGGAAGTCTAATGTGAGACACTGGGTGAAAGCAGAGGGCTGTGGGAGTCAAGTGCACTCCAGAGGAGAGCCTCTTACTTCCTGAAGCTCTGCTGGATAATGGCAGTTTGGGCAGCACTAGGAGTGGGCATCCTCAGCATGAATAACAGACTTACCCTTCACAGCGGTGGCAATAGATACTCTAGGGAAGCTTCCAATGCCGTGGCCACAGGGAATTCAAGTAGGAGGAGAAAGACAGGATTTGTCTCTTCATGGGAGGTAACCTCTGTGGCTCTCAGGAATAACAGGAGACTCTTTCCAATTCCCAAGTGGGTGGGAATGGTGTGTGAAGCATGCCTGCCCCACAGGAGATGTTTTGGTGATCTTCGAGGTGAACACTGTATGGGCTCAGCAGCACAGTTCAATGTGACTTCCTGGCCCACTGAACAGCGACCAGTCATGAGCAGTGCAGAGTCCCTGAAGAGTTCTAAACCTAAGGACAGGACTGTTTGACACCTAGGTGAGATGGTTTTGTTCACCTTTCCTGCCTTTGGGAATCAGAGAGACCAATGTACAAATACTATCCTTCTATCATCATAGGATTGGCAATATCTAAATTTAGGTAATTCCTACTCCCTCCTTAAGTTCTATTAGTCTCTACCTTGTTATTTTTTTTCCTATCATAGTCCATTTTGAAGTGAATGGAATGACTTGTTTGCACAGCCTTCTTCCTCATCTAAGAGGGCAGAGGTTTATCTTACTGAAGTCTCTACCCCATCCTCACTCAAAATAGGTACTCAGTACATAGACTCAGGTCTTAGAGACCTGGGTTTACATTTTGGTACCATGCTACTGACCCCTCTAAGACTCAGTTTCTTCATCTGAAAATGTTGACAATGTTTATGGCATGACTTGATTTAATAATTAAATGAAATAATGGCCATCATATGTCTGCCATACTGTAAATAAATGATGATCACAGTTATTGCTAGTAATCAGAGTTTGTTATGTTTAATATGGCTCAGAGGGAGAATCACTAAGGAATGTGGCTGTGGCATTAGAAGAAAGGAATGAATTCTTTTCAACTTATTCACCCCTTCAAGAGACTTCCACATGTTAGTCACTGCACTCAGAAACTGGAGACAGAGAGAGAAATATCTAAATGGTCTGTACATTCAGGAACTCACAGTAGAGTGAGCTTATTTCCCTAAATTGGCATCTAACCAATGCATGGTTCATTAGGGAAGAAATATAATTGACTTTCTTTCAACACAACTAAGAATTTAACAACCTGTAGTAGACCAGATCAACATCATTATGTACCAATTGTCCAATGTTTATGTTGGAAGCCAATTTTAATCTTTGCTTTGGGAATAAACTATTAATACTGCTAAAACATATTGATATTCTCAAAAGCTATGCCCTGACATTCAATCCACTCAAAGCTTCCATAGATATTGCACATTTTATTTTTTAAATAAATTGGTTTAAAACTTTAAATTTAAATTATTCTCCATGTAATTTTCTTTACAGTTGTGCTCTTTGAGCATTATTTAATAAAATGGTACTGTTGGCATTCATGAGACTTCTACACATATATCTTATCTAAAAGAAAACAAAAGGACTTTACTCCCCCAATGAAACTCTTTATGGCCCCTGAAACTTTGATTTACTCACCATAAACTAGCCATGCATTCTCTTATGATATGTAGTCCTCATTCTCACCATATCTTAAAAACATTAAATTCCAGGATTGTGAAAAGTTAGTAAAATTAATACAAGTTGATTAAAAAACTGTGGTAAACAAATAATTTTTAAAAATAAATATCTTCATGTTTTGTCATGGCATGTGAAGCCTAGTACTCATATCCCAATTTTTCCTTATATATGATTCTTATAATATTTGGATCATGAGACTGACTGTGACTTCAACTTTAGTTAGATGAAATTCTGAAGTTGTGCTCCCCTCCAAAAGGAATAGTTTCTTTTAGGGCTGCTGTCACAACATTAGAAAGATCAATGTTAAACTGCCAAACTATTCCTCTATTAAGCTGCCATCCCCCAAAATAGGCTTTATTTTCAGAAAAACTTCCCATTCTTTTAGTCTGGATTTCTGACTCATGATGAGATAATGGGATGGAACTAGTTTGAGAATGCTGAGGGAGAAAGTTCACGTCCACCTTCTTCCACACATGCACTGTATTCCTGAACCAAGAGAGGGTCACTAGAGGTCTAAGGCCATGCAACCCCTTTGAATGCAGGGCAGTGGGGCATACTGAACTTCCCACAGAAAAAGTTCTAACTGGTCTTAAGAAGGTTGGCTAATAGGTCTCAGGAGGATTGTTGCACACATTTGGAAATGCATGGGAATCATAGAGACAGTCATAGGGACTGGGCAGGTGGGTTGGGGGATGTGAAATGCTATTGGAATTCAAAGGGTGAGACAAGAGATGCTGAAATATCCTGCTATGTATAATATCATTACAAACAAAACAAAACAAAAAACCCAAAGAACTGTCCAGTCCTAAAGTCACTTACATCCTTTTTTTTTTTTTTTTTTGAGGTGGGGGGTAACCAGGGATTAAACTCTGGCACTTGACCACTGATCCCTATCCCTATTTTGTATTTTATTTAGAGACAGGGTCTCACCAAGTTGCTTAACACCTTACTTTTGCTGAGGTTCACTTTGAACTCAAGATCCTCCTGCTTCAGCTCCAGAGTTGCTGGGATGAGAGTCATGCACCACCTCACCTGGCTACATCCCTTTTTTTTTTTTTTTTTGAGAAATGTATTTTGCCCCACTAGGAGTAAGGAAAAATTAGACTGGGTTTGTTGGAAGAGAAACCCCTGCAAAGATGTAGCAGGACCTACCTTGTTCTGTCGGTTTGGCCAAGCATACTATTAGGAGCTACTCAAGGCAATGCAAAGACTTGGCCAGTTTCTTTTCTTTATAAACTTCAGGAAGATAATGTTGGCAGCCCTTCACCAAAAGACCCATGGCATATGTGAAAATCTCCACTATTAGACTCATCTCTATGCATTAAAATATTGTCTCTAAACAGGTAAAATGTAATGAATTACCTAAAAGGCTAAAGTCACAACATACCATAGCATGAATTAGTTTACCAGATTATCTATCTGTCATTCTGGCAACTGAACTCTAGATCAGTTTAAATAGATTATAACATCAGTTAAAATAGATTATAAGCAAGTGATTTTGATATGATCATAATAAAAGAAGGAACTGGGATGAAGATTAGGTGCCAACATGATACATCAAAGCAGGAGAAATGACCTACACAACATTGCCCATAGTCTACTCACATTGTCATTGGTACAAGCTTCTAAGGAGAAATATTTCAAGACCAAATTAACCTCATCCTTTTGAAGTGAGACATAGTATCTTTTGTATCTGCTCAGTTACATTATGCTTTGCCCAATAAACATTCAATAATCTTTGACAGTTAAGGAATCACAGAAATACTATATCTTAAGTTGGCTTGCCAGAAAACTATCAGATTCGAGGTTCAATAAAATACATACCACACAATGGTTTGTTTTGTGTTTTAGGTTCACAGTACAATTTTTATGAACACGAGCACACAAGTTGCTTTCTTTGGCATGAGGAAAGCTTCCAGATGCTTCGGAGGAAATTGTACCTGGATAAAAATGAAGTGGACTTTAAACTCCACATCAGCACTTTGTATTTGAAAAGATTAGACCACATTCTTTCATTTTATATAGAACCACAAATTTTAAGATTTGAAATAAAGTAAATGAAAATAATATTATTTGAACATTAAGTGACCATGGATTACACTGAAATTGGGTGTTTTTCTCATGTAATATGATAACAGTCATAATAACAAGATGATTCTTAAAACTTCATAATACAAGGTGATTAGACATAAGCGTTTTATTTTATTTAACATATCACATCTCAAATATTGAGCTCTTAAAGAAGATGAAGAATTTAAGCTCCCTGTTAGAACCTATTGCTGTATCTTATTATAAAACACATAATGTACACTTGGAAGTCTTGAAAATGTACTCTTGAATTCTGTGCATATGAAAAAAATTTGTTGAGTGCAGAATATCAGCTCCATCAATGACAACACTCTTCTAATTTTTTTAACTGTAAAAGTATACCATTGGATCCAGGAACACATATATCCTATGTTGTGTCTTTTTGCAAATTAGAAAATGATGCCTGGTTGTAGGGGCAGATAAAGCCTTCCCTAACCTCCAGGGCATAGGATTCAACAAAGGAAGTCAGTGAGTTACCTTTATCACTGCCTTGGGAGCCATCCCTTGGGAAGTAGATCTAAGACAGGCAGAAAACACCCAGTCACAGTAGACATCCAACAAGGAAGCCTAGGGGCAAGTTGATTTTCTCCTTTCTCCAATCCTTGATGGTGTCAGAGAGGGGACAGATGACTTGAAGAGATCCAGCTAAATTCTGCCTTCCATTGGTTCACCTGTCTCATTTTGCTATCTCACAGATGTGAAAGGGTTTTTTTTTTTTTTACACTATGAATTTCCAAAATGATTTGAATTCCAAAGAGAATAGAATTTTCTCCATTCGAATTTGTGCATTTTTTCCCAGAAGCTGGCAATTTTCCTAGATTCTAAAAATCAAGATTAAATATCTCAGCAATAACTTCTGGATACCAGCCTTTGCCAACAGCCTTTGCACAACTTGTTTGTGACACATCACCATATTTTACCCTTTTATGAGATGGTATATTTCAGTCACATTTTTAGGAAGAGAAGGGCTGCAAGGGGTAATTATTTCTTTCCAGCAAAGCAACGAAATGTGTTTTGGTATGATTTTGTTTTGAAACCCCTAAATGTATGATGGTATGTTAAACACAATGCAAGAAAAGCTATAATTGGGAGGCCTAGTTTCAACTAAAAAACATTCTGAATCTGAAAGACTGATTATCATATTTTTATAATCCAGGATCATTCTCTCTTATTTTATAACACCCAAGTTTAAGTTTGGTTATGGTAGAGTTAGTAGACACTGTACCTATAAAGCCATATCTCTGAGGTTCAGTTTGCCTGTTCAATGGCTAATCAGTGAAGGATTCCATGTGATAAGTAGTGCTATGATCTGGTGCATTCAGTGTATGTCCTCCCATGTAGATAATTGGCAGAATTTTAAGAATTTACTAATCCTTGTCTAAAATTCTTTCACTAGGAGATTGAGAATGAAGATTTCATTCATATGCATCCTAACTGCTAAACCTCCAGGATTAGAGAAGTGATCATCTTAGATCAGCTTGCCTTTGAGGCATTTTCCAAATTCTACATTTCTTGTTCTTCATAAGTGTTATTTTATTTACAATAACATAATTCTTTACATGGGGAAGTAGGAAGGAGCAAAGTATTATCATCATTTTATAGCTGAGAAAACTGATCTTTGGCATATAAGCAGCTGTAAATTATTTGTCCTAGGATACTTAATAAATAGCAAAGTGGTAACTCAAACCAAACTCTTCTGATCCAAAATTAGAGCTGTCTTCCAACCCAAACTACCTCTATAGACGAACAGTAACTTCTCTATGAAAACAGTAATTTGTTTGACCCTGAACAGCGAGGACAGTCTAGGAGTTTGGCAAGAGAAATATCCTCACTGCCAAGGCCTTGGAGACGGTCACTTTCTCTCTCTGCTTGCTTCTGATTCTGTGGGAATTCAGAGAAGAGCAAAGAGAAGATAAACAAGAAGAGTATGCTCTCTTTCTTATTCCCTCCAACAGTTTCCTCCAACTGCTAGGTAGAAAATGAAATTGAGAAACTGTGTCTAAGCAAGCTCCTTGGAGCAGCTTTACAATTTTTGCTTTTACCTGCAGCAACTAGCATATGCCAAATTCATTTGAGGTAAATATATAATACTAAGGTAAATATATATACTAAATATATAGCACAGAAGGTAAAAAGCCTCTTGTCTCCTCCAGGATATGGACTCAGAATGAATATACTATACAAATTCCTATTGACATCAGAGGACAAGAATAGAGTCAGAATAAGTTAAACTAGTTAAGCATTAATAAAAAATCAACTTATACCTAAAATTTGGTCCTTCTTAAAATACTTTGATCTCCATATTAATGTCTAATGATTGTATTCCTTGATGGTTTGATGTTATTTTTAAATGACAAAGTTAACACTTTTGTTTTAAAAAGTCTACAAGGTCAATGCATATAGTCTTTCTTGTAACCATACTTCACATGATAGTCTGATTGTTTGGATAAGGAGTTCACAAACTTGAAGTACCACTGAGACCAGCCAGGTCACCTGCAGTGGGCAGAGTGGATGTATGTGTGCATATACTACGTGAATGATGAAGCTCTGGAGAGTGCTTGGCTATCCAAATGGGGCAACTGGATTCAGTTACAGCCAATTGACAACTCAAGGAAATACAGAGCCAGTCATTGTTAGATCTTCTGATTTATCAAGAAAAACTGAAAATCCATATTTTTATGTGGACACTTCTGATTATTAAATCTTGGCTCAAATTTCGAAAGAACAAGCCAACAAACCACGGACTTAAGCAAAAATGGCTGCTGGCCACTGATTTGTTATTTCTGGTTCTGATCATGTGATAAGATATATATTACCCCCTAGTGGTCCATGTCCTTAATTCTAGCTCTAATTATAAGGATTAGATGACAGCAAATTTTAGTGTTTGACTATTTTATGTAAGGATCATGGTCCTGCTGGGTGGGAGAATTGCCCACTTCCAATATCCGTGCCAATGCTTCCTTAATTTGGCACAAAAGGCCAAAGTGGAATTCAGCACTGAAGTGGGAGTTGATGATTCAAATGCTGAACAGAAATATTCAATAACACATATATGTGAATGATAATCAGTACAATGTGGAGTTATTTTTTAAGCATATATTATCAAATAATCAGGGCGTGTATTGGGCACAGTTGAAATGAAGAATGCCAAAAACATTGGATAATTGTCTTGGGCCCTTGTGCTTGCAGGATTGAGCATCTGGACCATGACTCACTCAGGCAATTGTCCAACTTCCCAACTGGTGCTAAAAGAGACCTGAAATACAGTTTTATCATCTGTAAAATCTGGGGATAATAATGCTACCTGCCTCAGACCTCCATAAGAACTCACTCTTCTCAGTACCCTGGCCCGGGGGTGGGGGTATTCTTACCTATGTACACAATGAGCCCAACCTCTTGCCATTCCCTTGGTCATCAGGACAGGCAGGTAGGACTGGCTTACCATCTATGCACACCCTTGGCCCAGACTGGGTGTGGTTCTTCTGGGACTTCCTCATTCTCTCCTTCAAGGTTGATTTCTTTTAACCTCATGTTCTCCTATAAAAATGTTTGGAGCAGAAAATGTGAAAGTACAGTGTTATTTGGGCTGTTTCCATTCCCATCCCAAGGTCAACCCTATATTCAGAGCACATGAAAGATGTGTCTGCTTGAATACTAATTTGTGATGGAAAATTACAGAAGCCCATCAGAAAAGTGTTGTTATAAAGAATCACCTTTCACATAGGAGTTGAGCATGCACTCAAGTGGATTTCCTTTGCTCTATCTTTCCTTTTTTAAATTGGGAGCAGCAGAAAAGTCTCTAATGTTCCAAACAGTAATTTAAAACCATGAATTATTGGTTCCAAGTGTTTAAAAAAAGATATAAGAAATGTCCTAATTTAAAAAAATCTTGCAAACACTCACCTTTACGTCTTACATATTTAGATATAAAAATGAAATGAAGAAAAGCAAGGTACTGTTAAATAATTAAGATCCACCCATTTTTTATGAAAGTTATTAAATGAATATGAAAGTGAAAAACTTTTATTTCAAAGAGAAGATACCAAATAGCCTACTTCATCCCAAGTATGAAGTAAGATAATAAACGGAATAAATGATTTTGTAAATAAATATTACAGCACTCAGATAGTCAAAGGATTCAGCATAAAAAGTTATGTTTGTTCCACTACTGCCATTGTTCAAAGGGTTTTGGATTTATTCTTCTTGAACTATTTTCAAATCCTTCACTTTGAAAATCACTCACATTGGTTTATAGTCATACTTCATGTTGAAATCATGGGGAATAATTAGGCTATGCATCATATGAAAGGGACCCTCATGGGCCAGGAGCAATAATAGACAGGAAAACAGGGATTGGGGAGGATTTATCAGGGAGGCAGAGAAATTAGAACAAAGTTAGAGACAATACAAAATCAATCAATCATGACATTTCAAAAGATATGTAAACATTTACATAGTCATAGAGAGGTCATGAAATCTATCTTTGTGACAAAAATTTTCTTTACCTTAAAATTGCACTATAAACAATAGAGCAAGGCACTCATCCTTCAAATAAATGTAGTATTTTTAATAAAATGGGGAAATGAGAAAAACATTTGATTTTATGCATAAACTGTGAAGTCCTTATTATGAAATATGGAACAGCAGAAAGTAAGTTAAGTTATTGCAGAGAACAGATGGGAGCTTCCCCCCTGTGATAATCATGAACAGAATTCTCAGTACCTTCCTGGAAATTTTTAAATCCATCCATCTTCTCAATTTTTTTTTGAGAAGAGAAATATTTATGAAATGATTTTGTACAAGACTGGCTGCAGTTCAACTTTTGCAGAAACAAGCTGCTTATCTAATTCCTGTCTGAAGGGCATTTATTTTTATTAGTGGAAATTGTATCAGCTATCCAAACCAGCTATCTCCCCTTCTCAATGGAAAAAAAATATATTGAGATAGTCTACTGCAGTCTTTTAATTACACCTCAAGTCATTACATATTTGTATTATCAACTACACACACACATGCATAGAAGAGAGAAATACTAGGGGAAAGATATACACACATAATTTTAAAGAAACAAAGAGGAAAATACATTTGCACACTCATAATAAAGACCTAAGTTGTTTGATGTAACAAATAATAAATTTAAGTTTAGAAACCTTATCTCAATTACAAATTACATGGAAATGTTGACTGAGCATAAATTTCTGCTACTAAATGCAGTCCCGAAGTTTGATTTCAAAATCCAAGCCCCCTGAATGGAAGAATGACTTCAGTGAAGGCGAAAAACCACAGTTCAAAAATGCAAAAGATTCCAATAACAGAACTGTAAATAGGAGTCTTATTTCATATGCAAGTTTGTACCTTTCTGAAGCCCATCTTTTCACAGAATCATTACTGATACCCAGGAGACCATTTCACTGAGAATGGTGTTTGGATTATTTTCCCTGGAAGCATCTGCTATCTTGTCCTTGAACACTCATCTGCCTCTTCTCTGCCCACTCACCCAGGCTGGTGCAATCTTCCTGCAGTTTATCCTATTGACTTGGCATTTTACTAACCAGAAGTTTCGTGTCATTTGTCACCTTGGAGATGTCACGCATATGCTCACCTCTGAATCATTTACCAGAATTTCATAAGAATGCCTTACAGCCAAACTCTGGTGCACCCCGCCGTTTAAATCTTTTCATCCAGGCATAATGGAATGTTAAAGTGGAAGTTTTGGCTGAGATCTTAATGTGGAAGGTATCAGCCACCTAAATGAATTGAGAATTTATGAATTTTAGAGGTAATATGAATAAAAGTTATAATACTCTTAGAGCCTTTATCTATATCAAGGACATAGAAGGGTGGTTTTACCGGGCATTTGTAAAAGTGTTTTATTATTATTATTATTATTAAAGAGAAAGAGTTGTGAAGTATCACTTCCTTGTTTATCTCAGTCACAAGAAAATCATAAATGAACCAACAAGGTAAATTCTTATTATGTAAAGTTAAGAAGAAAACACAAGTTTTCACAGAGAAGCAAAGGAAGGATCAGACCCATTGAATGCTTTAAAGTTAGCAATGGAAGAGAAAAATAAATTTAAGTTGTAATGGAAAAGATTGCATCCTAAAGTGTTAGTGCTTGTTCAATGCACTGATGATACACAAAGTGCCCATTTATCTTTATCCTCAGTGCTTTTAGAGCAGCTCTTTGTCTGTTAAATATTTACCATGGTGATTTTTGTTTTTTTTTTTTAAATATTTTCAATATAAAATATCAGTATCAACTGATAAGAATAGATACTACACTTGACAAAATGAAATTAAACCTCTCTCACTCTGCACAAAAGTCAACTCAAAGTGGATCAAAGACTTAGGCACTAGAACAGAGTCCCTGCATCTAATAGAAGAAAAAGTAGACCCTTCATCATGAAAAAGTAGATCTTCATCATGTCAACTTAGAACCTGACTTCCTTAACAAGACTCCTAAAGTGCAAGAAGTAAAATCAAGAATCAATAAATGGGATAGATTCAAACTAAAAAGCTTCTTCTCAGCAAAGGAAACAACCTAATGTGAAGAGAGAGCCTACAGAGTGGGAGAAAATCTTTACCACATGCACCTCAGATAGAGCACTAATCTCCAGGCTATATAAAGAACTCAAACAACACCAAATAATCAAATAACCCAATCAATAAATGGGCTAAGGAACTGAATAGACATTTCACTGAAGAAGAAATACAAGTGATTAACAAACATGAAAAAATGGTCATCATCTCTAGCAATTAGAGAAATTCAAATAAAAAATACTCTAAGATTTCATCTCACTCCAGTGAGAATGGCAATTAGCAAGAATACAAGCAATGATAAGTGTTGGTGAGGATGTGGGGGAAAAGATACACTCATACATTGCTGATAGGACTACCAATTGTTGCAACCACTATGGAAAACAGTATGGAAAACTTGGAATGGAACCACCATTCGACCTAGCTATCCCACTCCTCGGTTTATACACAAAGGACTTAAAATCAGCATACTACAGTGACACAGCCACATCAATGTTTAGAGCAGTTCAATTCATAATAGCTAAACTATGGAACCAATCTAGATGCTCTTCTACAGATGAATGGATAAAAGAAATTGTGGTACATATATACAATGCAATATTACTCAGCCTTAAAGAAGAATGAAATTATGACATTTGCAGGTAAATGGATGGAACTGAAGAATCTCATGTTAAGTGAAATAAGCCAATCACAAAAAACCAAAGGCTGAATGTTTTCCCTGATAAGTGGATGCTGATCCATAGTGAGCAGAATGAAGGAACTTTGGATTGTGCGGAGGAGTGAGGCAGTGGAGAAGTGAAGAATGGTAGGATGAGAGGGACATTCTAACTCAATACACATTTATGATTACACTACTGGTGTGACAGCACCATGTACAGCCAGAGGAATGAGAAATTATGCTCCATTTGTATACAATGTGTCCAAATGCATTCTACTGCCATGTATAACTAATTAGAACAAATTAAAAAATGAAAAAAAAGAAATCACACACAAAAAATTCAGTATAAAATCTTATCAAAGACTTCCAAAACCATTACATCTATTCCTATGTTTTCATTAAGATATTTAATTTTGCTAAGAAGTCTAATATGTTACTTAGATATGATTTCCCCTAAATGAAATAAAATTTTGTCAATCTTTTCTACCAATATGTTAAGCATCTGCAAGATTTCAATGGCCTTATACTCCATGGCAGTTTATATCATTAAAACTTGGAAAGGGTTGGTGAGACTGTGCTTCTTGCTCCCTGTCCTTTTAAAAATCAAAACAAACAAAAACAGAAAAATAAGCTGAGAAGTAGACACCTCTGAGAAGCCAGTGAAGGAGAAGTTTGAAGAAAGAAGGTCTATGGAATCAAATAATGCAGAGATGTCAAGGACAGAAACAGAATTACCATGATTTAGAGAGTCAACAGTGACCTTTTGAAAGTCTTTAAATAGAATAGTGATACAAGATACAGCAGTGCCTCTGAAGAGCCAATGAGAAGTGAAGAAGTCTGGATAAAGATGCACAATGCTTTCTCAAGAAGTTTGGCATTGGAGGACAGACTGAAGAGGAAACTTTTGCATTTTTTAAGCAAGGAAATTTTAGTATACTTGGAGGCTAAGAAAAACAAAACAAAAGCACAGGACTAAAAATGTGAGTGTCTAAACAAGGTATAAATGGATTCTTAAAGATACAAAAGGAAAAGAGGAAGAGCCCAGGAGGATGGGGTAAATCTGAAAAGAGTATACAGGCCGGATACGAGCAATAACACAAGTAAATGTGAGATGAGAAGATAGAAGCTGAACAAGTTCACAACACTTGGTCTCAATTTCTTTGTGAGGAAGGTTGCAAGATTATCTGCTGAGTGGGTATGTGAGTTAAACAAGATGGAACCCTTCAAGAAGGAGGGTGGAAGCTGAAATTCCCAACAGCATGACTCTCTCTAATTCTCATAAGGGCACCCTAAGGACTAGCTTCAACCTTTGTTGAGATCTTTAACAAGCATGCTGAAGAATAGGGAAAATATCTACGGCCTTATCTTACAAATAGTTGGTCAATTAATATTAGAATATCTAAGCAATTTTATCTAATTGCTCTAATTTTGCTGTCTGGAAGGAAATTTGAGCTTGGTAATGCCTGATCCTCTTCAAGCAAGGTACTGATTATATTTGTACTTGTTATATTTTAACCAAAATTGTATCATTTAGTGCATTTCAAGATTTCTTACTATGGACCCTCACATTCCTCAAGGCAGAAAAGTGTACTACTTGCCTTTCCTTTTGACACGTCTAAATTTTAGTTGATACGTTTAACCTTGATCCTTTCTATGGTACCTTTGTGAAGGCAAACTTCTCACCTCACACTTTCTGAAAACTCACTTTCCTACTATAACATTCTCTTTTGTATTCCCTGTAGATCATTAAGATTTTTGGACTTTAGAAGAACTTGACCTGATCTTTCTATCCTTGGTTGTTTTTTGTTTTTTGTTTTTCCTTGTGCTTTAGGGTTCTTTCAATGGCCTATTGCTTTAAATTTTTTTTCACTTTTAAATAAACAATGCCTACATTTGTTATTTTTTTGAAGTGAATAATAGTGTATGGAAAAATTGGTATTTTCCTTTTCCCATCAGAATATTGAATCATTCAACATTTGTCTAGTGGCCTGAGACAGTCAACAGAGGAGTCATAGGATCGGGCATTTTTCTATGAGCTCACCTCTGATCCTCTCTCATCTTACAAAAGGTGTGCCAGATATTGCACAGAAGGCAGAGAAAACAGGACAGAAACGTCTCATTGGAGATGTGGCATTGATTTCTGTTGTAGATGGACTGAATATTTATAGACAATTGCAGCTATTATCAGCCTCAAAATGTGGTAGATCATGCTGTTGGACCCATAGGTAGCCTCCATATCTGCCACCATGGCTACTTCATTCATACACCCTTTGTGACATTTCCAGGATGACTAACATCATCCAGCTGAGTTGGCTACTTGATGACAGCTACTATCAACCAGCTCAGCTGGTGAGTTGATGATGGCTAACATCAACTAGCTGAATCAGTCTGATTAACTGCTGAGTACTTCTTTCGTGGTAGATGCAATTTGCCGGGCATTAATATATAATACAAGATATCTTCACACTTCATCTCCTTCCCATATGTGTATCCCATATCCCATTGTCACTGATCTTCCAATATTTTTCTTTACAGACTCTTAATAAGAGGTTCAGTTCATTGGCTTCTACATAGGACATTTTATATAGACTCACCATGGTTCACTTCTCATTCCACATAAAGTACATGCCAGGTACACTGCTCACATCCTCCTGAAAAAATTGTTTTCCTGTCTGATGTCTTTCAGAATTACCCCAAATGTGGCTAAAATACAGTTACCATCTGTATCAAGCCAACCTAAACTTGAACCAAATTTTGACTGTTTCTTTCTCTCTCAGCTGATCAGACAGAGTCCTCCATAGTGCCATAGTATTGGACAGGAGCACTGATTATAACAGTCAAAGATATCAAAGGATTTGTGCTATCTAACCATAGCTGTGGTTATGTCCCAAGGCACTACATTGTGATGCTCCCACTGGGACTTGTCATCAATGCCTTCCTGCATCTTTGCCCACCACTGCACCTCCAATGCTTCAAGATCATATACCCTGAGTAACATGACTGCTTACACCACAGCCTAGACCTGAATCAGAGTTTTTCTCTGCTCTGGGCCCTACTTGGTTCTGCAACCTTTCATGTTACCAAAACAGTATTTGTCTGTGTTCAATGTGTAGCCTTGAGGACACAAAGAGGTCTACAAGACACTGTTTCTGTCATTGTGGTAGATATGTAAGATTTAGCAATTAATCTTTTACTTAGGAGGAAATATCCTGGTATGTCCCTGACCACTGAACTCCTAAAATTTTCTCTGACAGGTCCTGAATCTACAGAGGGTTTATCTTCCACATTCTGGAGCACGTGTGTCTTACCAAGATCTCCAATGTCCTAGCCATCTCTTCCTCTCTTGTCCAGTCATCATGATGTCATTGATGTGGTGAATCAGTACAATGTTCTAAGGGAAGTACAGGTGATTCTGATTTTTTCAAATTATTGTAAAGGATCAGAGTGCTACCAGAGCCCTGAGACAAAATTGAAAATGTTATTATCCATCTTCTATGAAAACATTTTCTCATCTTCTTTTCTAATTTGAATGGAGAAAAGTACATTGTCCAAACCAGTGACTGTGTACCATGAACCTGAAATCTTGTTAATATGCCTAGCATAATATCACATCTGGCACTGTACTGTGTGCATCAAACACACAGTCTACTTGACTAAGTAGATGATAGTCCATAGCTCTTCTCCAGGATCCATTCTGGTTTCTGTAGAGGCCACACTGGTAAGTTAAATAGAAACAGGGTGATTGCCACTCTTGCATCATTTCGATCTTTAATGGCAGCAATAATTTTTACCATACTTTCAGGATATAATGCCGTTTCTTATCTATGATCTTGTCAGGGATCCAGATCAGAGGATTTCATTTAACTTTTTTCCCTTTAACTTTCCCCACAGTCTATCCCCTTCAACTGGGAGTTAGTCCAATTGCTAAGCCAATTCCTCTGGAACTGAGGAAGGACCACTGGGAGGACCCCAAATCCAGGGAGCCAGTTTTGTGACAGAGTTTAACAGATCCATTTATTACCTGACCCCATAGACCCACACTAGCAGGGATCTAGTGATGTCTTAAGTATCTGGATATTGATGTCAATTCTGGTTTTACCTAAGAGTCCTAAAAATGTTTGATTATTTGTAGGTATCACTCACTGTCATCTCCAGACACCTCAAATGCCTGCATCATTACACTTTCCACAACACTCCCTTTCACCAAGATATTTTCCCAGGGCACCATAGTGAAGTCTTTGGCAATTAAACCTCTACCACTTTGTGTCAGGTACTGCTCATGCTCCTCCTACCAACCAGGATGACATTCTCATTTTCCACATGACAGGTGAGCCAGTCCCAAACTCTCACTTAATCACCTGTTTTCTCAGTCTATTCTCATTACCACTATGGTTGGGTTCCTCAAGAGTTAGGTCCCAAGAGAGAAGGAGAGAAACAAAAGATTTATTAGGGAGGTACATGAAAGAGCAAAATAAGGTAAAGGGCAATAGAGAATGAAGGTCAAGAGAGCCATCAGATTGTAACTCAGGTCTGATCCATAGGTGAATAAGAAGAAAAGAAGGAAAGTTGTAGAAGCATTTAGACTTTTGTTATTTCTAAGAAAGTTTGGCAAAATCCTGGCATGAAAGGTGCTTGTCCTAGGAGTGTCTCTTAGAAGTAGAGCTGCTTGACTATTCCTGCCTTGCTCAGTTTTTGGCTAGAAATAGCCAGTAGGAAGTATGACTGTGGCTCAAAAGCAGTGAAGGATTTCAGTACAGCAGCCAAAGGTGCCCACAGTTAGAGATCTGAGAGGTACATTCTTGTGACCACTACAGAGCAGAACAGTTGGAAAGTGAGGAAGAGTGATAATTCTCTGTGCAGGAAAAAAGTACAGATGAGGGATGCAGGACAAAAGCTGATAAATTTTAATGAAATACATTATACTCGTCTCCTTCGGTTGACCTGTCAAAAGTTCACTGATAAGGAACTATGGTTGAAAGCTAGTCAAGCAGCAAAGAGTCTACCATACTGAAGATACCCAGAAGCTAACAAAAGTGGATCACTGCAAAGTCCCTGAGTGAGAGAAAGCAGTTCTGATGGAATTTTCCACTCACCAAGGTTTGGTTTATTCTAGAATCTAGACTGTGAGAAAACAACATACCCCAGACAGTTGGTGCTCTGCTGAAATTGGGCCCCAAGATACACGAGGAGGGAAAACTGCCAATTTTAAGTGAGAAGAGGGTTTCTGCGTGTCTAAATGTGGAGTTCATTATTTCATTTTGAAGAGAATCACTATTTATTCTGAGAAGCAATCAATGTATTGGATGTTTTATGGAAAGTTAATCAGGTCCCAATTTGGAATTGATTTAAGAGTTTGAGGAATTAAACTAAGAAATGATGAAAATTTCTCTTCATTGAGGATGGAAATGTGTATGTATATTCACACAGCATCTTTTAGGAGAACTTTTCTTTTCTAAACATGGAATTAGGTTTTCTTGGGTCTGAAAACTATTCTTGAGTGGTGATTTTCTGTCACCCTGGGTGAGCATCCACAAAGAGGAGGTCAGAGTGGTGAGCAACTGGGACAGAAAGGATTTTGGAGGGGTGCATTTATATTATGCTGAGAAGAGACTCTAAAGGGGAGAGGATTGGGTTTGTAAACTCCCTTATTTGACTAGGTTTTTCTGGTATTGTTCTGAAATAAATAATGGAACTCAGGAAATGTAACCATTACTAAGTCTTGACTAATTTTTTAGAAAAATGACCATTGTATTCAATTCCTCAATTATTATTGAAGCTCTATATTTTGCCAAGGCACTATTTTAGTCACTTGGAATATGTCATTGGCAAAGAGAAAAAGTCCCTAGTTTTTGTAGCTTATTTCTTATCACCTGGGCATTCTATCATTGGAAAAGTTCATCTTGGAGTAGGAAATAGCATAAGGCAGAAAAGTTTCTTCCATCTTGTTTTTGGGTAATAAGACCTAAACTCTGGGAAAGGACAATGTGATCAATAAAAAAACCTCTCCACAGGGGACATAAACCCTCTCTGAAACATGCTGGCAGGCCAGGGAACAAGTGAGAGATGTCTACCTGAGGGCCCCTGTGGAAAGTTCCTGGTTTGTGGACTCTGAGAACCACTGCACCTGGTATAAGGTCTCAGGCTATCAGAGAAGTTCACTTCTGTTACTTGTTAAACCTCCAAGGAAGTCTGTTAAGGATTATACCCTGATATCAACAACCATTGTTGGGATTTGAAATGCTGGGACCTGAGTGGTGGTGAAGTGATCAAGAGGAAGTTTTGGTGGCTGATAGCTGTGAACTTTATCCCTCAGAAGAGTAGACCAGCAGTTCTGGGTCAGCCAAAGGCCTAAGGTGGCAAGCCAGGATGTGTTTGTGGAACAAGGATGCCCTTCCTGGAAATTTCCAGGGATTCTTGTGTAGCAGAACCTAAGTAAAAATTAAACTTCTTGCTGTCAAGTAGGATAGAGGCTTGGATGGACAATTGTCAATGTCCCCAAGGACAAGTGTGAATTCTCGGCTGGAAATGGCTAGGATCTGTGTATTACCTAGCCCTTGAGGTCTTCGGTTAGCACTAAAGCTGGGATTTGTGTGTGAGTTCTTAGGAATGTCAGACCCTGAATCATGGAGTGAGACTGAGTCAAAACTGTCAACACAGAAATGGTGAACAGAGTTTTAGACTCAAGAATTCTATACTCAACTGCATCTATGCACATTCATATGAGTGATGGGTTTTTTTGTACAGATTTCTAGTTATTGCCTTTCTTCAAAAACTTTATGGTAAAAGCACCCAACGTCTCAGATCACCTTCAAAATAAGACAGGGTGGAGCTCATCCCCTTGAAATACTGTGTGAAACCCTGAGGAAATGCACTGCCATTAAGAGAAATTTCCAGGTATGACAAAGTGAGTTATACAGTCTCCAACCCTAATCCATTTTCCTCCCTCCCAAATAAGGGTTTGTAAGAAAACTGGCACATGTACACACATATTAGCACAGAAACAAACACACAAATGTGAAAGCACACATACTAAGCAATGGGTATCAACCAGGTGATAGGAGAGGAATGCACCAAGTCACCTAAAGCATATTATTTTTTATTTAGAAATTATCTCATTCAATGTTTATCTCACTAGTTTGGAGCATCCACAATGTACAAGGACTATATTGGAGGCTGTATGATCATTAAGTTCTGCTAATCTGCTAACAGGGATACAACTATAGAAATGTTTAGTATGAAATTTACAATGCAGCAATGTCATATACTATAAAGACAAAATTCTGCAGCAGTGGGCACTGGACTTCTAGACTTCCGTACTCTGGTTCTGTTGTTCTTACTGTAATCCAAATGAATGGTTTTGGATGTCAGTCTTTCATAAAAGTCACATACAACTGAAAAATTGGATCAGGTCAACTGAGCAGTACATAAAATGAACACAGGAATACATAGTGACATTTGACCAAAGTTTGAAGAAGTAAAAAGGGAGTAAAGAGAAGCAATAATTTCTCCTTCCCTACCTGTGGTTGATTTCAACAACTACAACAAGAATAGCTGTAATAGCATCAAGAAATGAAGTCTGTTTCCCCATTCCCAAGATAGGTGGACTGCTCTCGTAACTTGCTTTGGTCAAGAATGTGATGAACTGACATTTTGTGTTTTGAACACAGACTTCCAGAGACCTTGCAGCTCCTTCTCCTTCTGCTATTGTGGCCTCTGCTCAAGACAGCCTGAACATGGAGAAAGACCAGGTGGAACAGAACACTCTTCTAGTTGAACCATCTTAGCCCAGCCAACCCCAGCCGAACTGCTAAATGACCACAGATGTATGAGCAAGTCCAATTGAAAAGTCTGTGGAGTGTTGGTCAAAACCAGAACCACCAAGCTGAGCCCAGTCCAAATTGCTAAACTGCAATTTGTTTTGAATCACAAAGTTTGGAGGTAGCTTATTAAACAGGAAAAGCTAACTCGTAGCTCTACAAATCCCAATGAGTCACATAGCCTAGAAATGTCATAAAGTAAGTTAAGCTTCTCAAAGTCATTTAAGTTTTATAGAGTCACTCAAGTTGGTGCTCCTAAAAGTGTTGGTGCACAGAGAGACAAAGAATTTACCTCTGAATGTAAATCTACATGTTGCTTCCTTCATTAAGAAAGTCTTGCTGCAAGGAGGTTAGCAACCATATCAAAGAGTGTATATTTTGACCTGGTTGGTTTGTACTCTGGTGCAAGGTTCTCATGTTAATGTAAATCGGTAATAAACAGTTTTTCGACTGACTGCTATCTATGGACCATGGTCTAAGGCGCAGGGATCAGAAATTTTTCCTTTCTTTCTTTTTTGTTTTGCACAGGGCCTGATAGTAAAACTTTTAGGCTTTATGGATCATACAGTCTCTACCAACTTTGACATTGTCGTATGGAAGCACCCATACCCAAAGATAATATATAAATGAATAGACATGGCTGCGTTTCAATAAAACTATTTCTAAAACAGGCAGCAGGCTAGATTTTGCACATGGGTCATAGTATGCTGACCTCTTAAACCTAACCCATTCCGTATAGTTTTTAACAGCTTTTTTAGGAAATACTTTTCAATGCTGACAAATCCAGTGATTTTTAATAAATTTGTAGACGACTGCAGTCATCATTACTATGCAATTTCAGAACATTTTCATTACCAAGAAACAATGGCCTGGTTTTTTTTCTTTTTAGTTATATATAACATCAGGATACACCCTGATGTCAGGATATACCCTGACATTATCACAAAGATATGGAACTCAACATGCTCCAGTTTAATCCCCAGCACTTCCCACCCCCACTCCCACTTTCCCTCCCCTCCCTTCATTCCACTGATCTCTCTTCAACCCATTTACTTTTGCTTTTTTTTTTTTTTTTTTTTCTTAATTAGTATCCTGTGGCTATCCACAATGCCGGGACCACTGTGCTGCATCCATGCATGCACATTCAGAAGTTTGTTTGGATTCATTCCATTGTTCTTCCCTTTTCCCTGCCCCTTCTTTCTCCTCCTCAATCCCCTTTGTTAACTCTACTGGCCTTTCCTCTATTTTGATTTGATTCCCACTCCCTTTATTTCCCCTTCTCTTTCTATTACTCTTTTTTAAAATTTTTGTTGTAGGTGTACAAAGCATCATTATTTTATTTATTTATTTATTTTTTAGTTTTGTATGTGGTGCTGAGGATCAAGCATTTGTGAGGCACTGGGTTTGATCCTCTATTACTCTTTTCTATTCTTCCCTCCCTTATTTTGGATTAGCTTCCATACATCAGACCTTTGACTTTTGGGGTCTGGTTTATTTCACTTAACATGATAGTCTTCAGTCCCATCCATTCACCTAATGTCATTCCTCTTTATGGTTGAGTAATACTCCATTTGTATAGGTACCACGTTTTCTTTATCCATTCATCTGTTGAAGGGCACCTAAGTTGGTTCTATAGCTTTGCTATTGTGAGCTGCTATAAATATTGATGTGGCTGTGACACTGTAGTATGCTGATTCATAAACTTTTAAACACAAATACTAAGGAGTAGGATAGCTGGGTAATATGGTGGTTCCATTCCTAGTGTTTTTGGTTTCTTTGTTTTTTTGTTTTGGGGTACTGTGGATTGAATTCAGGAGTACTCCACCACTGAGCCACATTCCCAGCCCTATCTTTGTATTTCAGTTAGAGACAGGGTCTCTCTGAGTTGCTTAGCACCTTGCTTTGCTGAGGCTGGCTTTGAACTCCCAATCCTCCTGTCTCAGCCACCCAGCTGCTGGGATTACAGGCATGAGCCACAGCACCTGGCTCCATTCCTAGTGTTTTGAGGAATCTCCCTACTGCTTTCCAGAGTGATTGCACTCATTTGCAGTCCCACCAACAACATATGAAGGTACTTTTCCCCACATCCTCACCAACATTTATCACATTATTTGTATTCTTGATAATTGTCATTCTGACCTGAATGAGATGAAATCTCAATGTAATTTTAATTTCTCTAATTGCTAGAGATGTTGAACATTTTTTTCATAGTTTTGACCACTTGTATTCCTTCTTTCTCAGTCTACACAAAAATCAACTCAAAGGGGATCAAAAACCTAGGAATTAGACCCAAAACCTGAAACTTCTGGAAGAAAACCTAGGCCCAACTCTCCAACTTGTTGGCACAGAAACCAACTTCCTTCACAAGACTGCTAAAGTGCAAGAAATAAAAAGCAAAAAGCAAAAAGCAGGAGGGCATCAAATTAAAAAGCTTTTCATAACAAAGGAAACAATTAAGGGTGTGAACCAAGAGCCTAAGATTATGAAGCAAGAGAAGATCTTTGCCACCAGCTCCTCAGATTGGGCATTAATATCCAGGATGTACAAAGAACTCAAAAAAACTTAACACCAAAAACCAAATAACCCAATCAATACATGGCCAAAGAAATAAACAAATCCTAAGACATTTCTATAGTTCTTCTCCATCAAAGCTCATGATCAGGTATCATTTTCAAATAATGTCAAATAATATAGGCAAGAGCAAAAGGAGAAAAACATCCTTCCATATGGAGAGGAAAAGCAAATGCTGTTATTATTTCAGATCCCCTTAAATGAAGCCGGAGGATAAGATGAGATGAGGAAATAGGTACAAAATTATTCTTTAAATATAAGAAAGAAAGTGAACATGTACTACCAATCAATGTCCTTGGCCAAATGTTGGGAAAAATAAACATTACTAGAAGTTTTGATTTCAGAATGTTGACATGGACCTAGACATGAACCTGTTCAACAGAAAGGAACCTGGGTTGTTCCTTCCTTCCTTTTCTCCCTCCCTCCCTTCCTCGTTCTCCTTTTCCTTTTTCTTTTTTCTTTCCATCAACACAGAGGAAAGAATTTACAGGCTCCGTTAAAAGCAACCACTGTCGCATTCTTGAAGAGTAGGTTCATAAGAGCAGCAGTTAATAATTTATGCCCGCTGCATTTGATTCCCCTTCAGTGTCTTTGGGAGAAATCAGATTTCTCTGTCATTAAAGTATGAGACAACAATTGGTCTTTAGATTCACCCTGAGACAGGCAGGGTGTGCCCCTGTGAGGGAGTGTCAGGAAGAGGCACAAAATAGAGATGTCAACCATCACTGTTTCTCAAAATGCATACTGGGCAGATTTCCAAATTCTCATTACATTCTGCCTTTAAAAAAAAATCCAAGATGATTAGCTGCTTTGACAAATACACTCCTCCCCAAATAACAACAGCTGCTATCAAAATTATTAAAGTAAAATGAACATTTCAAGTACTGTGTGTTCTGCTTATTTTAATGAAATGAGAAATATGAAAACTATTTGTTAAGGATCTCAAGCTTTTCAATGATGAGACCTCCATTTTAAAAAGAAGGTTTAGTGTGACTGGACTTTTCAAATGCTTTCCCCTATTTTATATTTAATATTTACTCTATCTTTTGATTAAACCATTGAAAATTCCTGGCAGAATGTATGTGGGAAGAAAAACACCCTAGGAATCAAATCCATTGTCAGTCATGAGCAATTTAGCTCCAACTGGTTAAGCAAAATTTTCAGAGAAGAAACATGGTGGCATGAGCCCCAGGGAGAGC
Source organism: Glaucomys volans (assembly GCA_020662805.1). NCBI lineage: Eukaryota > Metazoa > Chordata > Mammalia > Rodentia > Sciuridae > Glaucomys > Glaucomys volans. The sequence continues at coordinate 254,562 of JAJEJO010005213.1, forward strand.
TAGGAGAAAGTAAGCCCCAGAGCATGGTAGGCCAGGTTGCCCTGAACAGGTGCTGTAAATGAGGGAGAGGGCTGGGTAAACAAGTGAAATGAAGGGAAATTAGATGGAGATAATGGCAGGGTCTGTGGAAAGGAGGGAGATGCTGTGAAAGGAAATGGATACATTTTTTCTACTTTCCAGATCTTCCTCAGGCAGGTCTTGTCCAAGACAGCCAAACATTACCACCCCTGGCACAAAAACAAAGAGATTGTACTTATGCCAGGACAGGGAAGAGGCCATGAATCTGCAGTTGAACATCTTAGAACAGATCTCTAGGCTAATCTTCCTCTGCCTACTCTTCATAGAGCCTCTTAGGAAGAATTCTGTGCCCCTTTACTCTCCTTGACCACAGATTGGGACTTCCCAGGGTGCTGTAAGATGACACAATTCAGTGTGTCATGAAATGGCCCTGATATATATACAGTCAAAATTGTGATCTATCCTTGTCCTCTGATGTGACATTCTCCAACCCATGTGTTTATTACCACTTCTCTTATCTTCTTCCCCTCAGATGATATCCTTTATTCTTTTTGATACCTCCCCTTCATCAATGTTAAGTCTTCAGATAGAACCTTGTCAGAGCCAAAGGTCATTGCAATAACTTTTCTGTTTCTTTTTTATAGTTGTAATAAATACTTACTTTCCATCAATCATAGAAAACTCATTCCTTCAGTAGGGAGAAGGGGCAGGGTAGAGATGGGAAACATAACCTTTTAAAAGTGAGAAATACTACTTTATACATAAAAATACTGGCCTTGGTCACTAAGTCCTTTGATCCTTAAAGGACTCCATAGAAATGTGGACTTCAACTGATTCATTCATTGATTGGTTTACTCACCAAATACTTGTTGAGCAACTACTATAGGAAACACCCTTTCAGGTGTTGGTAATATGAAGATACAGCATGATCCTTGCCCTGAAGTAGGTACTACAGCTTGGATTTGGAATGTTGCCCAAAGCCTTCTGTGTTCAAGGCTTGGTCTGACTATCACACTGTTGGGAAATGGTGGAACCTTTAAGAGGTAAGACTCATTGGCAGGAAGTTAGGTCATCAGCAGTGTGCCTTGGGAGGGGATATTGGGACCTTGGTCTCTTCCTGCCACTATTTGCTTCCCAGTCAGCCATGAAGTGAACAGGCCTCCCCCACCACATGTTCCAGTAATGATGTACTGTGCTATCTGGGCCCAAAGCAACAAGGCCAAGTGACTATGGACTAAGAGCCAAAATAAACCTTTTCCCATATTAAGTAGCTTATCTCAGCTATTTTGTCACAGTGATGGAAAGCTGACTAACAAAGGAAGTCATCATTTAGTAGGAAAGCCAGATGTATAAACAATCTGCAAGATAGAGTGATAAGTATATAATGGAAGTATATACAAGGTATCATGCTCAACAGAGGTAGTCAAAGACTTTGCCTGACTGGACAGAAAAATGCTTCCCCGCATAAGAGATTTGGAGCAGAATGTTGAGAAATAATGGAAATCACAGTGATGAGGGAGGCAGGAGAAATGACTATTAAAGGTTAGCCTTGAGCATGGAGTTTATGTTGAGAATTGGTAGCTTTTAGCCCCAGCATCAGCATAGCTAAAAAAGAGAATGGATGAATATGTGAGACGTTGAGGAGGCAGAATGGGACATAGAGTTCAATAATATGGTAAAAGAAGGCAAAGATGACACTTGTTTTAGTCAGCTTTTTCACTGCTATGACAAAAGGATCTACCAGAACAACTTAGAGAAGGAAAAGTTTATTGAGGGGCCCATAGTTTCAGAAGTCTTAGTTCAAAGAAGACTAGCTCCATTCCTTGGAGCTCAAAGTGAGGCTGAACATCATGGCACAGAGTGTGTCAGAGGGAAGCAGCTCACATGGTGATCAGGAAGCAGAGAGAAGATTTCCATTTGCCAGATGCAAATATATACCCTAAAGCCTCAATACCCCACCTTCTCCAGTCATACCCCACCTGCCTTCAGTTACCACTCAATCCCATCAGGTGATTAATTCACTGATTAGGTTAAGGCTTTTGTAACCCAATCATTTCTTCTCTGTATTGCATTGTCTCACATGTGAGATTTTGGGGGACACCTCACATCCAAACCATAACATTCCACCCCTAGTCCCCCAAAGTTCACAGTCATCTGACAATGCAAAATACATTGAGTCCATTCCCAAGAGTTCCCATGGTCTCTATAGTTCTGAGATTGCTCAAAGCTCAAGTCCAAAGTCTTCTCTGAGGCTCAAGGCAATCTCATATTGTGAACACCTATAAAATTAAAAGCAATTTACAAGTATCCAATATATAATGGCACAGAGTAAACATTTCTATTCACAAAACTAGGGGCATAGAAAGAAAGGATGGAACCAAAGCAAGACCGAAATTCAGCTGGGCAAGTAAGTCCTGTAGCTCCATGTTCCGCATCTGGGGCATGTGGCATCCTGATGTTCTTTACAAAGGGCTGTGTAGCTTTTTCCCTGTGGCCTTGTTGGTTGCAGCCCACCTGGGCTTCCCGTTAGCTTGTCTCTGTTCAATTCCTGCAGCTTTCCTAAGACGATGTCCCACATTACTGGCATTTCTTAATCTCAGGGGTCTCCACTGCAGCTTTGGCTTTCTCCTCATATCTCCACACATCGCCCTTTCAAGGGGTGCCCACAGGGCCTCTAACCCTGCTGCACTTTGCCTGGGCTCCCAGGCCTTCCTCTGAAATCTTGGTGAAAGCCTCCATAAACTCCTAACTCCAGCATCCTGCTTTCCTGCAGAACCAGCACCAAGTGGTTAATGTCAAGGTCTGCTGCCATCTTGAGCAGTAGCCAAGTCTTCAGGGTCCCTTGCTGCAGCAGCGTCTGAGTGGTTGAGAGGCTGAGTATGTTGAAAAAACTTCTTAGGCCCCTTGTGAAGGAAGGGTACCCCACTGGTCTCTTCTCAAGAGAATTTTCACCTTAACTCCATTGAGCTTGAGTTGGGTGTAGTCTTGTCAGTTCCTGAGATGTCCTCAAGCCATCTTTCTCATTGTCTCTAAGCAAAGTCTTTAGCATTTCTGCAGTTGGGATAAAGTCTTTAACAATTATAACTTCCTTAGCGTTAGTTTTATTCTGGCCTTCCAAATTCACTTTTTCCAAATATCTTTGCTCTGCTTTCTGTTCCTGATTATCACAATAAATATGGCTAAAAGTCACCGGAAATATCTGTATCACTGCCTGAATGCTATGCTGCCTAGACATTTCTTCTCCCAGATTAAGAAGTCCATCCCTTCTAAAATCAGCTTCACAAAAAGTCTCAGGACATGGGCAAAATGTGGACAACTTCTTAGGCAGAATGTAACACAAATGGCCTCTACTCCAAATTCGAATGGAGTCTTCCTTTTCCGAATCTTCTTGAACAGGGTCTTCACTGACCACGGTCTTACAGCCATTCTGGTCTTCTGAGCTCCCACCAAAATCAGCCATTTATCTCCACTTCCAACAATCTAAAGCACTTCCAGCTTGCACTGCTAAACATTTCAAAATTCCTCCCTCCAATTCTAAAAAGCTCAAAAAGCTTCTGAACCACATGGTCAGGTTAGTCACAGCAATAACCTCACTCCCAGAACCAATTTCTGGTTTAGTCAGCTTTTTTGCTGCTGCAACTAAAAGACCTCAGGAGAACAACTGTAGAGAAGGAAAAGTTGACTTGAGGGCTCATGGTTTCAGAGATCTCAATCCATGAACAGTTGGCTCCATTCCTCAGGGCTCCAGGTGAAACAGGAATGACATGGAGAAAGAATGTGGCAGAGGTGATCAGAAAGTAGTGAGAGAGTCCACTCACTTATTACAAATATTATACCCCAAAGCCATGCCCCCTAATGCCCCCCCCTTCTCCAGTCACACCCCAGCCTTCAGTTACCACTCAATCCCATCAAGTGATTAATTCACTGACTGTAATCCAATCATTTTTTCTCTGTACCTTCTTACATTGTCTCACATGCCAGCTTTTGGGACACCTCACATCCAAGCCATAACAACTCTAAGCGATGGATCTCCAAGTAGGAAAGGGGATTCGGGCACTTCTAACTCAGTGTGAGTGTCTTGTCTGCAGCATTCCCAAATGGTGGCCCACCAGCCCCAGAAGGGGTCCTTCTGGGAGCAGGAGCTCTATGATTCACTGCCTGTTCTATTCTAGAAAGCTTGGATTTTAAAGAGAGTTTTATTTTGACCTTGAATCTGACTACCTTTAAATTCCACCCATTAATCTTAATTCTCTATTCAACAAAAAATAGGTCTGTTTTCTTAGGTCTGGGTTGAGTCATCCAAGTTCTTAGAAATAGCTATTTTGTCTCTTTTTAGTCTCCTCTGGTCTTTTCCCCTCAAAACATTCTCAAAGCTTCAGAAAAATCCTGCCTAGATTTCTACAAGTCATAATTCACATATCTCCAAAGGTTGGACTTAGCACACATGTTTAGTGCCATGACTTTAAAACATCAAACTCTATAACCAGGGCTATTAACATTTCATCCTCTTGAATAGCCACAATAAAATAATAGAAGGACAAACAAATGTAGGATAAAGAATAGTATATACGTCCTTACACACATCACTCACCAAGGGAGTGTGTTGCCCTCTTCCTGGAGATATGTGACCACTCCCTTAGTCATTTGAGGTAACAGTGTCATTTCAATTGCAGAGGAAAACAAGATATGGCTCAATTCACATAAAGTCAACATTTGAACTAAAGGAATAAAATAAAGTCAGAGCTGACAGTGAAGTCTGAGATGATCTTGTCTAACATCACCTATGATAATAGTCTGGGTCAAAATATCCAATTAGAATACATAAAGTTCAACGAATAGTTCTGGGACAACAGGATATCTACCTGCAAAAGAATGCACTCAGACCCTTTCATCACACTTCTTATTTAAAAAAAAAATCCATGCAAAGTGGACCAAAGACTTAAATAATATAGCAAAAACCATAAAATTCTTAGGAAGCATACATATAAATCATTATGACTTTGGATTAGACAATGACTTCTTAAATAGAACACCAAAAGCCTAAGCAATAAAAGATGGATCAATTGGAGCTCATCAAAATTAAAACCTTTTTCACATTAAAAGTCACTATAAAGAAAGTGATAAAAGGACTTCCAGAATGAGAAAAAATGTTTGCAAATTATATATCTAATAAGGGTCTTATATCCAGAATATATTTTTTTAAAACCCCAATTTAAAAATAGGCAAAGGGTTGTGAATGGACATTTCTCCAAAGAAAATCTACAAATGGCCAATAGGCAAATGAAAAGATGTTCAACTTCATTAGTAACTGGGAAAATGTAAATCAAAACCATAATGATATGTCATCTCACACTCACTAGGATTAAAATATTGCTTTAAAAAAGAAAATATGTATTTCTGAGAATGGAGAAATTGGAACCCTCACATATTGCTGGTGAGAATGTAAAATAATGGAAAAGAGTTTGGCATTTCCTCAAAAAGTTAGAGTTCCCATATGACCCAATTCCACTCATAGGTATATATATCCTAGAGAATTGAAAACATGTGCTCACACAAAAACATGTATGGAATATTCATTGTGCATTGAACTTGACAAAGGGGAATAATGGAAAGGAGGGGGCATGGGAACAGGAAAGAGAGTAGACTGAATCAGATGTAACTTTCCTATGTTCACATATGAATACATGACCAGTGTAACTCCACATAATATACAACCACAAGAATGGGATCCTAATTAGAATAAGTTATATATCATGTATGTAAGATATGTCAGAATACATTCTACTGTCATGTATATCTAAAAAGAACAAATAGAAAGTAAAATAAAATAAAGATAACTCAATGGGAGAAAAAGAATACGCATTGCAGCACTATTTGTAACAGCTAAAAAGTAGAATCATCAGCTGATGAATGAATAAATATTATGTGATAGGATGGAATATTATTCAGTCTTAAAAAACTAATAAAGCACTGATACATGATGCAAAATGAATGAACCTTGAGATTATTATGCTAATTGAAAGAAGCCAGACACAAACGACCATGTATTATGGGATTCCATTAATATGAAGTCTCCATAATAAGCAAATCCATGGAAACAGAAGGTAGATTAGTGTTGCCAGAGAAAGGGGTGGAAAGGAAGAAATTGGAATATTATAGAGTTTCTTTTGTGGTAAGAGTATTCTGAAATGATAGTAGTGATAATTGCACAAGATTGGGAACATAATAAAAACTGATGAATTACACATTTTAAAATCGTTTAGAAGGTAAATTTTTTGTTACATGAATTTTTACTCAGAATTTAAAAAAAAGAATACACAAACTTTGATATATGATTTCCATTTTGCCTTTTTTTTTATTAACTTATTGATTCATTGAACACAAATGGAGTACAGCTATTGTTTCACTGGCTGTACACAAAGTAGAGTCACACCATCTGTGCGTTCATGCATGTACACAGGGCAATGGTATCTGTCACACATTCTGTTATTATTTTTACCCCCCACTCCGCCCCCACCCTTCCCTTCCCTCTTTGCTATCTATCCTTCCTCCATTCTTGCCACCCTTCCCCACCGCATTATGCATCATCATTCACTTATCAGAGAGACCATTCGGCCTTTGGATTTTTGGGATTGACTGATCTCACTTAGCATCACAGTCTCCAACATCATCCATTTACCTACAAATGCCATAATTTTATTCTTCTTTATGGCTGAGTAATATTCCATTGTGTATATATACCACAGTTTCTTTATCCATTCATCTACTGAAGGGCATCTAGGTTGATTCCATAATCTAGCTATTGTGAATTGAGCAGCTATGAACATTGATGTGGCTGCATCACTGAGGCAATCTGATTTTAAGTCCTTTGGGTATAAGCCAAGGAGTGGGATAGCAGGGTCAAATGGTGGATCCATTCCAAGTTTTCTAAGGAATCTCCACACTGCTTTCCAGAGTGGCTGCACCAACTTGCACTCCCACCAGCAATGTATGAGTGTACCCTTTTCCCCACATCCTCGCCAACACCTGTTGTTGCCTGTGTTCTTGATAAAAGACATTCTAATTGGGGTAAGATGAAATCTTAAGGTGGTTTTGATTTGCATTTCTCTTATAATGAGGGATGTTGAACATTTTTTCATAAATCTGTTGATTTCTTGTAGATCTTCCTCTGTAAAGTGTCTGTTCATTTCCCATTTATTGATTGGGTTATTGGTGTTCTTGGTGTAAAGATTTTTGAGTACTTTGTAGATTCTGGAGATTAGTGCTCTATCTGAAGTGTGTGTGGCAAAGATTTTCTCCCACTCTGAAGGCTCTCTCTTCACATTGCTGATTGTTTCCTTTGCTGAGAAGAAGCTTTTTAGTTT
>JAJEJO010005213.1:266943-310543 GCA_020662805.1 Glaucomys volans
TTGTGTTTTGGTCTATTTGATTCCTGAAATTGAGAAGGATCTGATTGACATACATGGATGCACCATTGTTTGGTGCATAAATATTTATGATTGTTATGTCCTGTTGATTTATGCTTCCTTTAAGCAATATGAAATGTCCTTCTTTATCCCTTCTGACTAACTTTGGTTTGAAGTCTGCTTTATCTGAAATGAGAATGGAAACCCCAGCTTTTTTACTTAGTCCATGTGCATGGTATGCTTTTTCCCAACCTTTCACCTTTAGTCTGTGGGCATGTTTTTCTTTGAGATGAGTCTCTTGAAGGCAGCATATTGTTGGGTCTTTCTTTTTAATCCAGTCTGCCAGTCTATGTCTTTTGATTGATGAGTTTAGGCCATTTACATTCAGGGTTATTATTGAGATATGACTTGTATTTCCTGTCATTTTAGCTTTTTTAGGGTTTTTAGCTTAACTTTGTTTCTCCTTTGATGGACTCTTTCTTTAGGGTAGTTCCTCCCCATGATGACTGAGATTGTTATTTTTCGTTTCTTCCTCTTCGAATATTTTGTTGAGAATGTTCTGTAGGGCAGGCTTTCTCTTTGTGAATTCTTTAAGCTTTTGTTTATCATGGAAGGATTTTATTTCATCATCAAATCTGAAGGTAAGTTTTGCTGGGTATAAGATTCTTGGTTGGCATCCGTTTTCTTTCAGAGCTTGAAATATGTTGTTCCAGGCCCTTCTTGCTTTTAGGGTCTGGGCTGAGAAATCTACTGATATACGTATCGGTTTCCCCCTGTAGGTAATCTGATTCTTTTCTCTCACAGCCTTTAAAATTCTTTGTTTTGTATGTTAGGTATTTTCATTATAATGTGCCTTGGTGTGGATCTGTTGTAATTCTGTGAATTTGGTGTCCTTAAGCTTCTTGTAATTGATTTTCCATCTCATTCATCATATTAGGGAAATTTTCTGATAATATTTCCTTGAATAGATTATTCATACCCTTGGTTTGTATCTCTGCGCCTTCCTCAATCCCGATTACTCTTAAATTTGGTCTTTTCATGATGTCCCATATTTCTTGGAGGGTTCGTTCATGATTGCTAACCATCTTCTCTGTTTGTTCGACTTTGTTTTCAAGATTAAATATTTTGTCTTCATTGTCTGAGGTTCTGTCTTCCAAGTGATCTATTCTGTTAATTATGCTTTCTATTGAGTTTTTAACTTGGTTTATTGTTTCCTTCATTTCCTTGTTTCCTTCAAGAATTTCTGTTTGTTTTTTTCTCAGAATTTCTATCTCTTTATTGAAGTGATTTTTTGCTTCCTGCAATTGCTCTATTAGCTGATTATTCATAGCCTGAATCTGCTCTCTCGTCACATCATTCTCTTCTCAGATCACTTTAATTATGAACATTCTGAACTCCCTTTCTGTCATTCCTTCTACCATGCTGTCTTTGGGTTCTCTTGATATATCATCTAGGTTTGATTGGGACACTTTCTTCCCGTGTTTTCTCATGGTGCTCGTGTATCTTCCCCTCTGTTGCTTCAGGGGTGCTTGATCAAGCGGTGACCCAAGAAAGGTGCTGTCCCACTACCTCCAGGTTGGGAATGATCAATGCTTCTGGGCAGAGGCAGCCTAGTGTTGATAGACAATTAGATACAGCAAGGTGGTAGACTCCGGTCCTGGGTGTGGGCCTGGGCACTAGACCAAGTTGGGGTGGTGTCACAGAACTGTGCTCAGTGATGGAGACACTGGGCTTGAGAGCCCAGGCTGACCTGAACTCCTCGCTGGGGGTTTAGGCAGTGGCAGGTGGTTGCTCTCTCCTGGGAACACTGTAAGCTGGTGCCAAAGGCCCTAAGCTCCCCGCTGGAGTCAGCGATCCCAGAGGCTCCCGGCCGGACCTCTCCAGAAACTGCGGGAGGCCCCAGGGAGCCGGAGATGGGCCCTCTCTGCCAGGGAAGCTGCAAAATGACGCCGAGGAGTCCCAACTCCCCGCCGGAGTCAGTGTTCCCAGAAGCTCCCGGCTGGACCTCTCCAGAAGCCGTGGCGAGGCCCCAGGTAGCCTGAGATGCTCAGTCTCCACCTGGGAGATTGCTGGCTGGTGCCGGAGCGCGGCCAGTGACTTCAAAGCCACTGCTGGGGACCCGCACTCACTTGCTGGCTGGTGCAGACCCAGGTCGGTGGCTCCGAAGCAGCTGCAGGGTCCGGCACTCCTGGGTGGTAGCTGCCTGCAGCGGGGCCGAGCCCAGCCCAGCTGAGTTGGTTCCGGAGCGGCGACTGGGGACCCCTTATATGTGCTTTGAATATAAAATCTCGTTGAGAGCTATATTCCTGCTGTTTGAATCCCGAGCAAGTAGGAATCCACGGAGCAAGTAGGAATGCAGCCTTCCTCTAGCCCGCCATCTTGAATCTCCCATTTTGCCTTTAATTCAAGTAATAGGGAAACAAGTTAAAGGTGGAATCGATTGAACAAAAGGTGGACCTATCTATAGGAAAACTGAACTGAACTTTTTAAAATGATAGTAAGATTAAAGGAAGACAGCATTACCATTTGAAATGTATGGCAGAACACCGTAGGAGCTGTGTACTCTTGAACAGTAAGAATATGTTTAAAATGATTTGTCACTATTTTTTTTATTTTTCACCAAGCCTATATACTGTTTCTATAAGAACAAAAAGCACATTAGAAGTACTTCCTGGATCCTATGGTAGTTCCATTTTAGTTTTTGAGGAACTTCTATACAGATTTCCATAGTGGCTATGCTAATTTACTTTCTCATCAATGGTGTCTGAGGGTTCTGTTTTCCCTTGATGACCTTCCCAGAATTTATCATTATTTGTATTCTTGATGATTACCATTCATACTGGAGTGAGATGGAATTTCAGTATAGTTTTGATTTGTATTTCCCTGAAGATCACAGATGTTGAACATTTTTTCCACATAATTGTTGGTCTTTTGTACATCATTAGGGAAGTGTCTATTTAGTTCATCTGCCAATTCACTGAATGGGTTGTTTGTTTTGTTGTTGTTTGGTGTTGAGTTTTTTGAGTTCTTTATATATTCTGGATATTAATCCTCAGTCAGAAAAGTAGCTGGCAAATATTTTCTCTCATTCTATAGGATCTACCTTCGCGTTGTTAATTTTTTGTTACTGTGTAGGAGCTTTTCAGTTTGATCCCATTCCATTTATTGATTCTTGGTATTATGTCCTGACCTACAAGTCCTATTAAGAAAGTCACTGCTTATATCCACATGTTGAAGTGTTTCCCCATGTTCTCTTCTACCAGTTGTAAAGTTTCTGGTAGTATTCTTAGGTTTCTGATCTATTTTGAGTTGACTTTGGTGCAGGATGAGAGAGAGGGCTCTAGTTTCAATCTTTTACATATGAATATCCAGTTTTCCTAGCACCACTTGTTAAAGAGGCTGTTTTTCAACCAATGTAAGTTTTTGGCACCTTTGTCAAGAATTGTATGACTGTAGCTGTGTGGGTTTGTGCCTGTATCTTCAACACAGTTCTATTGGTCTATGTGTATATTTTTATACTGTTTTCATTACTATGGCTCTGTAGTATAATTTTAAGTTCGGTATTGCTCCTTTTGCTCAGAATTACCTTGGGTATTTTGGGTCTTTTGTTCTTCCAAATGAATTTTGGGATTTTCTTCAAGTTCTGAGAAGAATGTCATTGGCATTTTGAGGGGGATTTCATTGAATCCATAGATTGCTTTAGTTGTATGGCATTTTAACAATATTAATTCTGCCTATCCAAGGACATGGTAGGTCTTTCCATCTTCTGGTGTCTTCTTGATTTCTTTTTTCAGTGTTAGGTAATTTTCCTCATAGAGCTTGTCACCTCTCTAGTTAGTTATACCTAAGTATTTTTTAAGTTACTGTGAATGGAATTGTTTTCTTGATATTTTTCTCAGCAGATTCATTATTGGTATATAGAGAATTATTGATTTTGTATTCAGATACTTTACTGAATTTGTTTATCAGCTCTACAAGTATTCTGGTGGAACTTTTAGGATCTTTTAAGTATAGGATCATATCATCTTCAAGCAGGGATAATTTGAGTACTTCCTTTTTTATTTGTATACTTTTATTTCTTTCTCTTCCCTAATTGTTCTGGTGAAAATTTCAAGTACTATATTGAATAGGAACAGGGAGAGTGGAAATCCTTGTCTTGTTCCTGATTTTGCAGAAATGATTTCAGTTTTTCCCCATTCACTATGAAGCTGGCTTTGGTTTTATCACACATAGCCTTTCTGATAATGGAATAAGTTTCCTTTCTATCTCTCATTTCTTCAGGGCTTTTGTCATAAATGTGTGATGAATTTTGTCAAAGATTTTTTTCAGCATCTATTGAGATGATCATATGATTTTTGTCTTTAATTCTATTTATATGATGTATTACATTTATTGACTTGCATTTGTTGGACTATCCTTACATTCCTGGAATGAAACCAACTTGATCATGGTGTATGTAGCTATACCATTCCTCAGTATCTTATCTACCCACAAGGATTAAAGTCAGCATCCTATTGTGATACATGCATTCCCGTGTTTATAGCAGCACAATTCACAATAGCCAAATTCTGAAACCAGCCTAGGGGTCTGTAAACAGAAGAATGGAGAAAGAGTTTTATTCAACCATAAAGATGAATGAAATTATATTGTTTGCAGAAAAATAGAATTTGAGAGAATTATATTAAGCCATATAAACCAGACTCAGAAAGCAAGTACTGTTTGTTTTCTCTCATATGTGGAAACTAGAGAGATAAAAAGGGGTGGAGGAAGGAGCTCATGAAAACAAGGAGACCATTAGAGTAGAAAGAAAGGATCAGAGGAGGGAAGAAGGGAAGACAAGGATAGGTACTAGGGAGTGAAATTGATCAAATTAATATATGCACATAAAAATAAGCCACCATGCAACACATTATGCAGCGTAGTTAATGTGCAACAATTTAAAAGAAGAGGTATTGGCTCAAAGTCACATTGCTGATTTAGAAAACTAGTAAACAAAATTCAGAGAAAGACTGGTAGCCACAGGCTAAGACTTGTCCCTAATAATTGGCCATAGGGGAAGCATTCCAAATGGCTGGGTTTGAAGGTAGAAATAATACTCAAGTGTTGGTAGACCGTAAAGATTTCCTGTTGGCTTTTATGTTCTGTTTATTTAAATATAGATTTTCTTCTCCCCTTTTTGCTTCCTCTCTCCCTCTCCCATCTTTCATTTTTCCCTTTTCTGCTTTAATCTATCCTACCCATCTCCCTTTTTATTTTCTCAGTTTCCTCTCAGAGTCTTTGCCTTCTTTTTTGAGGAACTTTTGGATTTGGTATTTTTTAGTTCATATTAATTATACATCAATTATACAGATTCATGGGTACCGCTGTTTCATTGTGGCATAGTCTTAGAAGCATATAACATGTTTTGTCATTTCTGCCCATCCCCATCATTTCCTCTATCCTCCTCTCCTCCCTCCCCCAATCCCTTTCCTTTTCTCTAATAGTCTCCCTTTTACTTTCCTGTCATCATTTTATTTTCTAGATTCCACATATGAGACAAAACATACAGTACCTATCCTTCTGAGTCTGGCTTTTTTTCACTTAACATGATCTCCAGTTCTATCCATTGTTTGGCAAATGTCATGATTTCATTATTTGTGCCTGAATAATACTCCATTGTGTATATATGCCACATTTTCTTTATCCATTTATGTGTTGGTGGGCACCTAGACTGATTCCATAACTTTGCTATTATGTTGCTCTAGGAGAAAACAGTTGTTCCCAAGGTCAGATCCTGGTTTGTCTCTGGTACTGTTCACAAAAGCAGTTATTCTTCAAACATGGGAAGGGAGAGCCAGATTTACCCTCCTGCCTTGAAGGCATCAAAATTAGTAAAAGGACAGACCATGAGAGTGATTGAAACTCCTGGCTCCATCTGTAGTTTGGATGATGGAACTTAAACACATTGGGGGGAAAAAAGATTAGGGAAACTGGAGCAAGTGAATCCTTCAGCTTATGGTTTGTTTCAAAACAAGGAGGCATGTGGTCATATGAGCAGAATTAAACTACACTGACTATTAGTTCCTGAGTTGACCCTGGCACTGTCTGATATTGTAATCTATTTACACACTGCTTTAGCCTTTGATAGCTTGTGCACCAGGTCAGGAGTCAGGTGAAGATCTAGGTACTATTTGTTGAATGGCCATGAATTACTCTGTTGTTAGAGGTATCATAATCAAATAATTCAGGAAGTTTAATGAACTTTGATTTTTAATATTATAAATAATAATACATTTTATTGATCACAAAGTAAAAGGAAAGTGTTATATTATGAATTTTAACTGATACATAAATCTTATAAAATCTATTTTTTAAACTACATAGTTATCTATAACTTAAGTTTCCCAAGGCCTTGCCAGTCTGTGTTGTATAAAAATTGTGTTAAATTTCCCATGTTCATTGCAGTGTTATTGGCTAGAGTCAAGATATGGATATAAATGTCTTTCTCAGAAAATGGATAAAGAAATGATGGTAGGACAAAGTCTAAAGAGTTAATGTACAACAGGAGCACTATAAGCAGTAGAATTGTATTGTGTTTGGGATTTATGCTAAAAACCAAAAAAAAAAAAAAAAAAGAAGAAGAAGAAGAAGAATTATGTGAGATGATAGGTTACTTTGCTTCACTTTAGGAACCTTATAATCAAATCCTTTTTAATGGACTCCGATGTCATTTATAGTTCCCTAACTACAAGCTATGCTGGCACAAACATTCCTGCACTAGTTCCTGAGGATAAATTCTTAGAAGAATTAGTAAATCCATAGTGGGTAGACATTATGGTTTTGATAGATACAGGAGAGAACGCTCTGCAGATTTTGTTCCAGTGTGGAGGACAAGTTGGAGGGTCTGAGACCCTCTCAACATCTGTGAATAAGGCTAACCATTTTCCCTCATCCTCACTAGAATTGATGTTACTAATCTTCTTTATTTTTCCATTCTGAAAAACTTAAAAATTCTATTTCCTTCTTGTTTTAATTTTAATTTTTAAAGTTTTAAAATTTTTTAATTCTTCTGTAATTTTCCTGTTGATATCTTTTGGCCATTTCGATTAGGGTATCCAATCTTTAATTGAGATAAAGATTATTTATATATATCAAATGCTGTTATCATTTGCATATGAACTGTCCCCCAAAGGTCCATGTGTGAAAGGTTTGGTCCCCCTAGTATGATGGTAAGGGGTGGTAGAGCATTTGGGAAGTAGGGCCTGGTGGGAGGTATGAAGATCACGGGAGACATTCCCTCAGAGGGAATCATGGGACCCAAGTGCCTTCCTCTTTCACTTCCTAGGCATGAGGTGAGTGGTTTTAATCTGTCACAGACTCCCATCATGATGCCCGACCACAGGGACAAAATCAATGGAGCCATTCAATTATTGACTGAAACCTCCAAAACCAAGAGACAAAATAAATCTTTTTTCTTTGTAAGTTGATTATCCTACATAGTTTTTAATCATAACCTAAAGGTAATTTACACAAATTCTAATGCACACACACACACACACACACACACATTAATGTAATTAATGTATAAATTCCTCTCCTCACCCTAATTTTCTTGCTGAGGATAAGATCTCTCCAAAAAGCTCTTACTCTCTCTGGATAGACCTCATTTAAGCCACCTTCAACAATTTAACAGGAATATTCATGTATGGCTACATTTCTACTGGGATCCCTGCTAGATAGCTATATAATGGAATATGTCAATAAAATGTGTTCATATTAAATACTTATTGAGATGAAAATGTCAGTGTTGGAAATTATAGTTTGTGGTCTAACTGGGAAGGTATAACTTATTCAAAAAAAGTAGAGTGTGAGATGTAAGGTAATAGCATAATCAATTTAGAAGGCTAGCATACCTGTGTAGAAATATATTAATCTAAGGCTGGAAATTTGAAGGATAATTTGTGAGCAAGATTTTCAAAAATAAAGAAGTCATGGCCAAAATAGAAAGACTTGTCTGTCTTGGTTCTTCATTGTAATCACATGGTGAACTTAAAAACCTGCTAATTCCAGTTCCAGAAGTTCTGAAGTAACTATTTCCTGTTGATATTTCTTAAATTTTTCTATTGCTGCTAAGGTGGTGAACTCTGGACCTACAGAATAGGCACCATTCCTGGCTTTGGAAATAATTTAAGTTTAAACTGAAGAGATCTGGTTCAAAGCACATTGACTTTGTTCTTACCTCTGAGTACCAGAGTGAGAAGAGAAAAAAGGGAAGGAAAAAAAATACTTACTGAAAGAAATAATGGCCGTACACTTCCAAATTCAATTTTTAGGAAAACCATCAAATTTACATATCCAAGAAGCTCAAAGAACTCAAATTAGGAGAAATAGAAAGGAATTCATACCTTGACACATCATAGTAAAATTAAAATGTTGGAAGTCAAAAGTAGAGAAACTCTTGAAAGTGGTTAGAGAAAACAACTTATCATCTACAAGAGAATCCTAGTCATAACTGACTTCTACATCAGCAACGATGAAGGCTAGACGCAGGGTGGCATGTCTGAAATACTAAAAGTAAAAAACGTCAATCAAGAATCATCCTGCAGAATTATCTTTCACAAATGAAGGTAAAATAAAGATATTTCCAAATTTAAAAATGCTAAGAGAATTCACTGCTAGCAAACCTGCCTTGAGAAAAATGTAATTATGTACATAATTATAGTAGACAGTATAATTATATCTTTTTCTCATTTCTTCTTGGAATCTGAACTTAAAATTCCTCAGCAAAAAACTAGTAAGTCAAATCTAGTGATATATAAAAAGGATTGTGCCCTATGACCAAATGTGATTTATTTCAGGAATGTTGGTTTAAAATCTAAAAATTAATTGATGAGGTATACTCTATCAGTAGGATAAAAAAGATTCAAACAATCAGGTCAGGAGATGCAGTAAAAGCATTTGACAAAATCAACATCCTTGGCGGCTGGGGATATAGCTCAGTTGGTAGAGTACTTGCCTCACAAGCACAAGACCCTGGGTTCTAATCCCCAGCACTGCAAAAAAAAAATCAACATCCTTAATTCTAAAAACATTCAGTAAACTAGCAATAGAGGGAAATTTCCTTAACCTGACAAGAGCATAACCAAATGTCTACTCTTGTCACTTATCTGTGAATCATACTGGAGGTCTAATTTGGCAAGAAAAAAATACAAACAGTCAGGAAGGCTGCTTCAAAGGAAGCAGTAAAACTACCCTATTTTCAGATCACATGAAAACATAGAAAATCCTTCAGAATCCATTAAAAGAGTGCAAGGATTAACAAGCTTATTAGGTACTTTAATCTAATGACAATTCCCTGACACAAACTGGGGAACCCAACAATTTGATTCAAATCTGACACTACCTACTTAGAACTGATACCATGGGTCAAAAGCTCAGTCCCACAGACTGCCTCTGTTTTAGATATTAGCCCCAGTTGAGGTCCCCAGACTGCCCACCCTTCTATCCAGCTGACAACAAATTTGGGGGTTCCTGTGACCCCTGATCATCAACAATTTGCAAAGACACATCAAACAACTCAATATGGTGCTATACTTTAAATTACAGTTTGTTCATAAAGGCTACAATTCAGGAATAGCCAAATGGAAGAAATACATAGGACAAGGTATAAAGGGTATGAGCACAGAGCTTCCATGCCCTCTCCAGGAACACCACCCTCACAGCACATCAGTGTATTCATTAACCCAGGAGTTCCCCCTAACTTCATTTTTCAAGAGTTTTTAATCAGAGCTTCATTAGATAGGTAACTGATTAAATCATTGACTCCACAATTGAACTCAGTCTCCTGTTCCTCTCCCCTCCTCGAAGAATGGAAATAGGACTGATACTCTCAACCCTCTAAATATGTGTGGTCACCCCCACCTTTTATCATTTTTGAGGACCCTCCATAAGTTAGCATAAACTTAGATATGGTTATAAATAACAAAATACACTCCTAACTATAACTCAAAAAATTCCAAAGGTTTTGAGTTCTGTGCCAGGATTCAGTGGGGCAAAGAATAACACACACACACACACACACACACACACACACATCACAGATAAGGAATACATTTAAAAACTATAGAATTAATAAACAAGTCTAACAGAGTTGCAGGATATAAGATCAATACCTCCAAATCAAGTATATTTCCACATTAGCAATAATCAATGTGAAAATAAAACTATTAAAACAATTCCATTCATAATTTCATCAATAACAATAAAATAAGAATGAAATTAACAAGTGAATTAACAAATTAAGACTCATGTGTGAGTCTTATATTTAGTAAGTCTTATAGTAGTATACTTAGTAGTATACTAAGTAGTATACTAAGTAGTATACCTAGTAGTCTTATACTTAGTATACTTAGTAAAACTAAAATGTTGCAATAAATTAAAAATCTAACAAAATGTAAAGATATCCCACTTTTATGGATTATAAGATTTATTATTGTTAAAATGACTAAATTCCTCAAATTATCTAGAGATTCATTGCAATTCTTATCAAAATCCTAACTTTTGTGTGTATGTATGTGGAAATTAACAAACTGATCCTGAAATTCATAGGAAATTAAAAATTCCCAGACAAGCCAAAGCAATTTTGACAATAAGAACCAAGTTGGAGGACTCTCACAACTTGATTTCAGAACATACTACAATGGAGACCATAGCAAAGCTATAGGAATCAAGACAATGTAGCACAAGAATAGAAATATAGATCAATGGAATAAAAGTGAGAATTCAGAAATAAACCCATACACAATGGTCAATGCATTTTTGACAAGCAAGTCAAGACAATTCAATGAAGGAAAGAATAAACTTTTCAACAAATGGTACTGGTACAACTTTGTATTCACAGGTAAAAGAAAGAAGTTGAACTCCTATATCACACCATCACAAAAACTGACTTAAAGTAGAGACAAGAACTAAACATAAGTGGTAAAATTTAAAACTCTTAGAAGAAAATATAGGATTAAATCTTAGTGACTGAATCAGACGGTCATTTCTAGATATGACTCCAAGAGCACAACAAAGAAAGAGATTAACAGATAAAATAGGTAAGTTGGATTTCATAAAAATTAAAGTATTTTGTACACAAAAAGATGCTATTAAGAATGTGAAAAGATAACACACAATATGGGAAAAATCTTTGCAAATCATATACCTGAAAAGGGCCTGATCTGGAATAGATTAAGAACTCTTACAATTCAACAAGAAAACAATCCAATTTTTAAATGACTTGAATAGATATTTCTTTAGTAAAAATATACAAGTGACCAATAAACACATGTGAGAATACTACATGGTATTAGTTATAGGGAAATGTAAATCAAAACCACATTGTAATACCTCTTCAGATTCACTAGGGTGATTTTACAGATTGAATTTTGTGCTTTCAAAATTCATATGTTGAAGTCTTAATCCCTGGTGCTTCAAAATGTAGTTTTACTGGGAGAGAGAGTCATTGCAGACTTCTCTTCTCCTTAGAGAAGTCATATTAGGATAGGGTTGGTCTCTGTCTTAGTCCACTTAAGCTGCTAAAATGAAATCCTTTAGCCTAAGTAATTTATAAATTATAGAAATTTATTTCTCACCATTCTGGAGGTTGAAAGTCCAAGGTCAGGGTGTCAATAAATTCAGTATCTAATTAGGGACATCCCTCATGGATAGCATCTTTCATGTGTCTTAACTTGGTAAAATGGAGAAATGCTGTGTCCTCACATGGTGGCTGGCGTAGGGAAAGCTTCCTTACACCTCTTCTCTGAGATCATTAATCTGTCATGAGATGGCCCTCATAATTTAATCACCTCCCAAAGGTCCCACCTCTTACTACACTGCCTTGTCAATTAAGTGTCAACACATGAAATTGGGATGAACACATTCGGACCATAGCAAACCCTAACCCAATAGGAGTAGTATCCTCATAACAAAAGGAAATTTGGACCTAGGCATGCATACAGGCAGAATATCAGGTGAGGACGGGAATTATACTGCCACAAGTCAAGGAGCCCGACACAGATAATTCCCTGGCATCTTCAGAAGTAGCATGTTTCTTCCAGCATCTTGGTCTTGGACCTCTGGCCTATTAGACAATACATTTCTTGGATTTAAACCTTTCAATTATGGTGCTCCATTACATATAGCAGCCATGGTCAAACAATACATAAAAGAATAATAAAAAAAATAAACAATAATAACTGTTGGCGAAGATGTGGGTCATTTGAACCCTTCATACATTGCTGATGGAAACATGCTTTAGAGAACATTTTGGCAGTTTTTCAAAATGTTAAACATGCCCCTTGACTTAGCAATTCTACTCTGGCCCAACTTTTGGATACACTAAAAACCAACGAATTGTTCACTTCAAGTGGGCAAATTTTATGATATGTGAACTTTTTCAATAAATATGTTTTAAAAACAAAGACAGAAGTCAAGCATGGTGGCACACACCTATAATCCCAGTGACTAAGGAAACTGAGGCAGGAGGACTGCAAGTTCAAAGCCAGCCTCAGCAGTTTGGTGAGGCCCTAAGCAACTTAGTGACACCCTGTCTCAAAATAAAAAATAAAAAAAATTAAAAGTACTGGAATGTAGTTCAGTGGTAAAGTGCTCCTGGGTTAAATTCCTGGTACCAAAAAATATAAAAAATATAAAAATAAAAGCAGATCTTGATCCTGAACTACCCTTCTGAGCACTCTCTGAAATACTGATCTATAGAACTCATGATAGAGAGAGAGAGAGTAAAATATTGTTGATTTAAAGAAAGGAGAGGAGAGGAAAGGAAAAATAAGGGAGAAACTAGGCTACAGAGAAAATTCTCAAGGTACATTCATCCGTCTTAGCTATGGGGGATACATTCCAAGACTCCCACTGGATGCCTGGAACTGTGAGTAGTATTGAACCCTATACAATAAATACTATGCTTTATTCTATACATTGCCATCAGCCGGATGTTTTCCTTTTTCATAATTTCACAGATAGAAGATTTATTATCATAGATCTTAGTTTCTTTAGCATATAATTTTTTTACTTTCACTTTTCCACTAAAAGGAAGCATTTCAGAGCTTCTCTTGGGATATCCAAATTGCCAGCATCACTACTCTTGCACTTTTAAGTAAATTATTAAGTAAAATACAGGCTACTTGAACATAAACATTGCTGTACCTGGACAGTCTACCTGATAACCAAAATGGCTACTAAGTGACTGATGGAAAGTAGGATGTACAGTGCAGAGGCACTAGACAAAGGTATTATTCAGGTCCTGGGCAGGACAGGGTGGGATGGCATGAGATTTCTTTACTTAGGAAGATATGCAATCTATTACTTATGAATTTCTAGTATTTCTCACTTAATATTTTGGACCAGAGTTGACTGTAGGTAATTGAAACAACGGAAAGGGAAACCACAGATAAGGCCTACTGTATTCTAATTATGGGGTTTTCAATTATGTAGAGATCTGCATGGCAGTGGCAGTCTGTAGAATATTGTCCCATTTTCTATTTTTTTAATGCTATGTGTGCTAACAAAATAAACAATTTTCACCTTAGGTTCATTATGTGGGCTAGAATTTCCTTAGTTCTTGGAATCTCTGAGAGGTGCTAACATTATCCAATCCAAGTGACCTTGCGTAAGTCCTTTCTCTTCTGTGGGTCTCCTCATATTATGTATGAAGGAAAGGAAGAGTTCTGAATAGCTTCTAAGGTCTTCTCTCATCTGCGACCAATACCTTTGCATTTTGTTTATGACTCTGAGAAATCACCCAGTAGGAAGATAACTGGGGGCATTCAAATTACCTAGGAAAAGCATGTCAGAAGAGGAGAAGCTAGGTCCCACTCCCCAAAATCCCAATTGAATGAGTGTGCCCTAGGAATGGGCATTTTAAAAAAGCAGGTTAAGCAATCAGGAAACACCGTCAGGCCAAGGGTGGGGGCAAATGCCTGTAATCCCAGTGGCTCAGGAGGCTGAGGCAGGAAGATCAAGCCAGCCTCAGCAAAAGGGAGGTGCTAAGCAACTCAGTGAGGCCCTGTCTCTAAATAAAATACAAAATAGGTCTAGGAATGTGGCTCAGTGGTCAAGTGTCCCTGAGTTCAATCCCTGGTACCCTCCCCGCAAAAAAGAAAAAAAAAAAAACACTATTAGGCATCTCTGGAATTTTCCACACCAAGATAGAGGGGATGCTGTTTCTCTTTGGTGCCTAATGAGGTTAGATAGATCTTCTGTTGCCATCTGTTATCAACTTTTCCATTAAGTTAAACTTCTTTGTTTCATTTACTATTTTTAAAACTTAGTTGATATCTGCATTAACTAGCTTCTCTTCCTATGCCAAACTCAAAGAATGCCTGGTTGGAGTATAATCCTGCTAATTCCACTTAAGCCGTATAAATATTACTAATCATAGAATAGCTGAAATTTCACTTTTCACCTTTGAATGAGAGTCAGCAGAGATCAGGGAGGTGAAATGGTATATAGGTTTACAGATCCGCTATATGACACTGCTGTTCTATTCCCTCTGGACAGAAATTGGATCCTGGAGAAGTGCAGCCCTTTGAGCAGAGACATCATAGAAAGAGATAAAAGTTAGTAAGGAGAGATACCAGTGATAAGATTTTCACTGACATAGCTTTCTGCCTTTAGGTTGGATAGCTTTGTTGACAGGTCAGAAAAGGCCAGAGTCTTACCAGAGCTGCGTACCCAGCTTCAAATGAGATTCTGCTTCATCTGATCATTCCTCAACTTTGATGGGAAGGTATTAAGTTTTTACTGTCTACCTTTAGATCCTTAGCCAGAACTTACATGGTGTTTACTCTGCCCAGGCACCTAGGTGTTTTCGCTACATAAATACTGTAACGTGTTCACAGAACCATGTAATCCGATATTCAAATCCAGTATGGTTGCCCAGGAGGATGAGACCACACGCTGACCCTTATTCTTCATTCCCATAGCCAAAAAGATAAGCACTCTTCGTTGAAAGCATTAAGTGAATTAGAAACATCTTTTCTTTTTAGGGTGCTGCTTTCACTTTTCAAAAATTAAAAATGGTAGGGGCTGGGGTTGTGGCTCAGAAGTTGAGTGCTCATCTTGTGTGGGTGAGGCACTGGGTCGGGTCCTCAGTACCACATAAAAATAAATAAATAAAATAAAGGTATTGTGTCCATCTACAACCAAAAAAAATTTTAAAAATTAAAAATGCTAAACACTCTTATTGGGATGTCAATCTTCACTAACAGTAATGATTATGTTAGCTGTAGAAAACAGTCATTTCTTTATTTTTGCACTTTTGTTGCTTGTTTCTGCCAAATACTTTCCCTTGGCCATGTGTGACAAATATGTACCCAGTCCTTTATGCAGACATTTTTCACTTCTCTGCAAGCTGAGACAAGTTCAGTCCTTTGACATTCCCCCTCCCTTAGCAAACAGAACCTGAAATGCATCTTTACACACAACATTCTAGTCTCAGCATTTCCAGAATTACTACAGAAGCAAAGGGGGGCCAGAGGTTGGCTATGACAATATGACTTTTTTGGATGGTTACTATAGATTAGAATACCTTTATACACTGAGCCTCCCAGCAGGAAGTCAGAAGTGTCTGTTGACCTGTGCAATGACCTGTAACTTTTTCTGGGAATGAAGTTTTAAAAATTATTTTGTGTTATGATTATATATAATAGAGGAATCCATCCTCACATATTCATACATGCAAACACCACAATTTGGTCAATTCCATTCCCCAGTACCTCCCATTTACCCCTTCTCCTCCCTTCCCTTGGTCCCCTTCCTCTACTCTATTGCTCTCCCTTCTGTTTGAGAGAAGGTGTTTGTTTGCCAGCCTGGGTACTTTTGAGTAAAAACAGATGTCCATCAAATGATGTGATTTGAGAAACAGTGAAATGTTTCTTCCAGCTAAGATTATTTTCCTTTCCCATCTCTTTTGCTTTCTGAGATTTTGCCCTTATAGACTCATTCCTATGAATTAACAAGCATCTGGGCCGTCTACAGAAGAGTTATGATGCATTCCAGTGGTGTCAGTCATTACTCTTTGGCTTGACTTAGCTTAGTTAAGATCTTAGTTCTTCCCCCATGACTCTCTAAGGTGCCATCACTTTGAAAATTAGAGTTTGGGTGGGTGGGTACTTGATATACTGCCTGTGATTACAAGCCTGGGTGGGGCACCATAGAGGACAGGAGAGCACTGGGTAACTAGGAAAAGAGGGAGAGGGCTTAAGGGGGTTGTATTAGCTTTCTAGAACTGTATTAACAAAATGCCACAAACTGAGTTCTTATAATGACAAAAATTCATTTCACAGTTCTGAAGGCCAGAGTCCAAAATCAAGGTATTAGCAGGACAACACTTCCTTTGAAGGTTGTAGTAAGGGGTTTGTTCTAGGGATCTCTTCTACCATCTGGTAGCCTCAGGAGTTCCTGGGCTTGTGAATGGATGGCTACCTTCTCCTGTGTCTCCTCATATAGTCTTTCCTCTGTGTGTGTCTCTGTTCCCAAATTTTTAATTTTTATGAGGATACCGGTCATATCAGATCTGTACCTACACTAATGACCTCATTTGAACTTGATTACTTTTGCAAAGCTCTTATCTCCAAACAAGGCTCCATTCTAAGGTATAAGGGGTTAGGGCTTCAACATGTGAATGTAGGGGTACATAATTCAATTTATAACCCAGGTACCTGTGTATGTATTAGGCAGGAGTCTGGGAGAGAATGTTTATAAATATATAATGGTACTTGAATACAGAACTCACCTAATTCACATTATGCCTTGGGCTGGTCCTGCCTGTTCAGTGATCTTGTGCAATAAGAAGTCTTCGCCAACTTTGAGAAATCAAGAACATTGGCTGATCAGGAAGATCAGTTGAATGTCAGAACTAAGAGATTCAGGCAACAGTAATGTTTAGAGCAAGCAGGTCAGGAATCCAGGCAGGTAAGATAAGGGTGGAAAACCCAGAACTTTTATAAACCACAACCAAGCAAGAGGTTAGGTATCTAAAGGAGCTCCTTCATTTTTTCGACCTTTATTATAAAAAAATTCAGGCATACCTAAAACAAAAGAATGATAGAGTGAAACCCATGTATCTAACACCTACATTCCACAATCAATATTTTGCTATATTTGTTTTATTACATATGTATCAATCTATACATTCCTCTCTATATATTAGTCATGCCTTTTTATTTTCTGTGTTTCTGATATTTTGACATCTGGAGGGACTGCCCTTCCCAGGGCTAGCCAGTTGCTGAAGATAGTAAGACATTCCTGCAAGCATGACTTTCACATGCAAATTAACCAATGGAGAGCCCACCCGTCCAGGACCTTCTCTGTTGAGCAGTCATACTCCAGGACAACTATTCACCTGTCCTCATCACCCCACAGCCAGGTATCAGGCAACTAGAGAGAACTTCTACACTCCAAAGCCCACTGAAATTATTCACATCAATCAGAAACCTGCTTACCTTACACTACAATTAAGGCTCTTCCCCACCTATTCCTTTACTCCTTCTTCCTTCCAACCCTGAGGCATCCCCATGGTGTCCCTGCATGGTCTCTTGGGACCTATGGGTAACCCCTAGCTTCTCAATGGCACCATCTGTTGACCTGTTGGTCTCACCATACATGAATAATAAATAAACCTCAAGTTTAAAATATTATCCACTTATTTATTTTGATGCATCTTCATTGAAGTATAATTTACTGGCAGCAAAATACATCAATTTTAAGCATACAATTTAATGATTTTTATTAAAATATAGTTTATTGAAATACATTGTAGAAAACTATCACCACAATCACAATCTAGAACATTTACATTAACTCAAAAAATGCTCTCATAGCCCTTTACAGTCAATTCCATCTTCTTCATAGCCCTTGGAAATCATTGATTAACTTCCTGTGGCTATAGTTTTGCCTTTTCCAGAATTTTGGATAAAAGGCTTGTGCTCTTTTGTATCTGACTTCTTTCACTTAGCATAATAATATTTTGAGACCGATCCATGTTGTTGGTTGTATCATAGGTCTTTCTTTTTTATTATTATATATTATCCTATAATATGGATTCACCACAATTTATTTCTCCATTTACTTGCTGATAGACATTTGTGTCATTTCCAGTTTGGCTTTTTATGAAAAAGTTGAGATTAACAATACAGATAACAAGTCTTTGTTCAGACATTTCTTTTCTCTTGGGTAGCTACCTAAGAGTAAAATTATAGCTCACATAGTAGGTACCTGTTTAATCTTATGTGGAAATGCCAAGTTTCTTTGAAAATTAGCTATACAGTTTATATTTCATAACAATGTCTGAGAGTTCCAATGACTACATCATTGTTAAGACTTGGTATTATGTCTTTTTACTTTAGGCATTCTGATGTGTGTGCAGTGATCTCTCATTGTGATTCTAATTTTTATTTCCCTAAGACTAAAGATGTAAATCAAATTTTTATCTACTAATTTTTCACTTGAATATCTTTCTTTGTAAAAGCTGTTATCTGTTTCTTAATTGGGTCATTTTCCTAACTGTGCTATAAGAATTCTTCATGTATATCAGATAGAAATTCTTTATCGAATATACATAGAAGTCCTTTGTCAGGTATACATTTTGCAAATATTTCTCCCAGTAGAGGAGCAATTTTTTTGTTTCCCAGCACTGGGGATTGAACCCAAGGGTTCCCTAGTACTGAGCTATATATTCCCAGCCTTTTTTTTATTTTGAGGTAGGATCTTGCTATTACCAAGGCAAGCCTTGAACTTGGAATCCTGAGTAACTGAGATTAGAGGTATGTGTCACTGACTAAGTGAGAAGCAGTTCTTAAGTAGGAAATATTTGAATTTAGGGGAAACAAATGGTGCCCTATCCAGGCAGTTGAGTGGCTCAGGTCAACAGCTCAGCAAGAAGAGCACTGAATTACAGACCACATTCTGAGGCAGAAATTCTGGCCCAGCCATGGGGTTTTTCTGTACTCCTAGCTAGGGAAGAGCTACTAGCAGTGCATGTGCATACCACAGCCTACTGTGCATATTTTGGTGGTGAATCTGTCTGGGGAAAAAAAGAAATTATGTGGAGAAGAAGCAATGTTAATTCTAGTCACCAGCAGAGAGTAGAATGCCCTTTTATGGCATTTGTCATAGGGCATTAAGGGATCAAGTAGAAGAGGAGAAAAGAGGGAGTTAGCAAGAGACTAACAGGATGTTAGGACAAATGGGATGGTGGCCACGGTATCCATGGAGAAGGTTAGCTTTCAGAGAGCAAGTCTTAACAAGAGAGTAGTAAATTCAGACTTATTTTGGGCGGACATTGATAATTCAAGGAGAGGCTAAGTCCAAAGTTGGTAGGACAGTAGACAGGAAGGCACATTCAAAAGTCTAAAGCAGAGAAGGCCAAGAGTCAAGAAAGGCAGGCTGTTTCCAAGAATCACTCAGAAAATAAGCAAGGACAGAAGAAGAACGACAGAAGAAGACCCAGCCCCAGGTGACTGTCATACCCACAGAAATAAGAAATGGAAGAAGCACCCATCAAGTAACTCAGGGAGCAAGGGGGTTCTCCTCCTCAGGTTCCATCCCTGGCCAATGGTGTTAGAGAGGTGGCTCATGCTTCCCATGCTGTTTTAATGTGGATGAGGAAGGATGTTTGTCATTGGCCACAGCCAGGCATGGTTCTTTCCAAACTCCTCAAACTCCTTCTCTTATTACTGCAAATCCTTGGACCTTTTTTTTTTTTTCTTTTTCTTTTTTTTAATTCCAGAAGAGGGGTGGCAGCAGGCTCACTAGTTGCCTATTGGGAATATCCAGAATGAGGCTAGAGGCTGGGGAAGGAGCTGAGATGCAGGTTGGGACAGGGAGCAAATCCATCAAGGTTTGCTGGCCAACCTTTTCTTCTCTTATTACATTAAGGAAGGATGGGGCCTAAGGGGTCCCTACTATGTGACTAGCATTCATATATTACTTCTGTTTGATTTTTGCTCCAGAAATGTTTCAATAGAAAACTCAGTGTGTTTATGTAGGCAGAGCCTTTGTCAGTATCCTACTCTGCAGGATCTTAGGGCTAACTTGATCCATATGGAAGGGAGCCAGATCCTGTAGGTGGATCATTGATCTAGGATTCTTTTCTTTGCACACTACAACCTCAGTGTGTGACCTTGACATAAGGCAGGCCAGAGAAAAAACCCCAGGGATAAGACTCTGCTCCCTCTACTTAAATGACTGAGCCTCATAAAGAGACAACATAATCCCTCTGGTTTCTATATGCTTGGAGAGATTGTTATGAAAATTCGAAAGGTGATAAATATAGAGGACTTTGAGCTACTTCAATATGAATGTTGTATAAATATAACCAAAGGAATTCTGGTAGACAAACATTGTGACATCCTTATCAGTCTTTGTATCTCTGTTTGGAATTTTTTTTTAAACTTGGCTTTTGTCCAGAGATACGCACAGGTTTAGATAGCAAATGCTCAACACTGACTATTTAGCTCCTCTCATCCTTCAAAGCAAGGGCATGGAGTAGATTTTTTCATCAAAGCTCAAGGACCTGAATTATAGCCTTCCCTCTCTATGAGAAGTAAAGTTAAGTGAAGGTGAGCCCTAAGTGGCAAATAATCTGAGTTTCCTATAGCCAGGCATGGTGGCACATGGAGAATCCCAGCCACTCTGGAGACTGAGGCAGGAGGATCGAGAGTTCAAAACCAGCCTCAGCAAAAGTGAGGTGCTAAGAAACTCAGTGAGACCCTGTATCTAAATAAAATACAAAATAGGGCTGGGGATGTGGATCAGTGGTGGAGTGCCCCTGAGTTCATTCCCTGGTAGCAGCCCCCCGCCCCCCCAAAAAAAGCATTTCATATATAATTTGAGTGATTGGATATGATGCATCTCTCAGTGAAATGACTGTCAACCAATACTATTTCAAGTGTTATTTCTATACTACTTAACAGTCTATGTGTTTTACATAATGATAAAGGGCTTCACATTTTCGTGGTACATTGTAAGATATGATTTTGGTCCTAACAGTTTATTCTTGTCATCAGTATTTAATTATGAAAACGTGATCACATCACTAAAATGGGAATATTTGTGAACACTGAAGGAGAAAATTATCTGGATTGTGTTTGTGTGTGTGCGTGTTTCTTCTAAGTTTTAAACACCAGGTGGATATGGGAAGGTGTTTCTGACTGGGGAAATGATGAAAACGGCTGCATATTTCAAGCAAAGTTCAGTGTGAAATCAGTAGTATATTCAGTTGAGGTGACAGGAAACAAAGTTGTAGAGGAGAAAAGAGAATAAGAAAATCAGGAAGCAGTAAAAATAATGATTGGGGTCAGGCAGTAACAATCAAATCAAGAAACTGGATCTGATGGAAAAAACCACGGGTAGCTAAAAAAGAGGCATTTGAAACAGGAAATGATGTGAGAAGAGAAGATAATTTTAGCCTAGTTAAAGGAGGTAGCAGCTGTGGGTGTGAAGAGAATGGATTAATTTTAAATGTGTCCCTGAAGTAAGAGAAATAGTTTTTGGAGTAGTGGGGGAGGAATGAGGAGGCAAACCCAGTTGAGAGTTGTATGGCTATTTCAAGCAAAAGTCCATTGGAGCATCATGTCCACTTTTGGACCCCGTACTCTCATAGGAGCACTGACAAGCCAGGCCATTCAAGACACTGGGGCCTTGAGGAATGTGCCAATAGTGCTTCCCCTGAGAGGAAGGAGAAAGGCAACTTGGCAGCTGTCCTCAGATACCTGTAGGTCTGCCATAAGAATCAAGCTTGGCTCTACATTGTTCAAAAGAAAACTAGAGGAAGACAGATTTTGCTCCGTATGTTTTGAACTATTAGATGTGCCCCTGTGACAGAATGGGCTATTGTAATAAGGTTCTCCTACCTCTGCAAATCAGTATTCCTAAAGATAATATTCAATAATCCTCCAAATGAACAAAAGAGCTTCTTTTGTTTCATAAGGTCCTTCCAGACTGGAGGAGCATGAAGTTTGTGAACAGTGAGTTTGGATCTTCCCACTCTTGATGATGCATTCTCAGTCTTGATTTTGAGGTTGCTTACCCAGTACCCTGGCCTGCCATTATGGAAGGAAACCAGGTGTTCTTGGTATGACCATGCTTTTGTCACAATACATTAACTATTGTGTTCAGGGTCAGCTAAGGCTTTTTACTTTTCCTCATTCATTATTTATTTTGAGACCCTTTGCCAAAGTTTCTAATGGCTTTCTTTCCCCTTTGCTAATTATTCTATTCTTTAAGTCAAGGTCTAAGCAGACCTTGGGTAATTTGAGGAGAGTTTAATAAAGGAATTATTTACAAATGTATGGACAGTGTCAAAGGAAACCAGCAAAGGATGGCACATTCCCTCAGACTTATGATCGGGAAATCATTACCACCCCACCAGGTCTGAAGATCAAGAGGACAGACATTTTCCCAGACTCTGGAGAGGACTGAAAGGAGAGGTTTCAGGCAAAGCAAGAGAGTCAGGGAAAGAAATAATTCACCTCACTCTGCTTCTGCTGGTGGCTCCTCATGGCCAAACTCAACTATGATCTGGGCTCAAAGGGAGCCACTGGACATTTTTCTGGCTCAGCCTCCTGGAGCATAGAAAAAGATGGAGCTGAGAACCAAATGAGTGTGGATAGTCTATTAGTCTAATAGTCTATTAGTAGTCTTTTAGTAGATGATTAGAGTTTCCCCACATTGGTGTTAAGAAAAAGAGGTCAGTACAGATGAGAAGCACCTAATTGGAAGATGGGTTTGCTGTGAAGTAATTGATGATTAAGTTTTGGGTTCCTTACTTGAGCTTTGCTCAGGGGGATAGTATGCTCTGGGGGCAGGGTTCTTATTGCATTTCTATGTAGGCATTTCTGGCAAATTGCCTAAGGGGATATAGGAATAAAGTGTTCTGGATGTCTAAGGCTGTGGTAATTTATTGTGAATCCATTTTTTTATCCTTAATAAATATTTTTTGTACCTAACTATAACTTTATGTTCTTTTTCTTTTAAAGGATCAACCCAAAAACATAAGCTTTAGCTCCACAAAACCAGGATTCACCCTACCAACACAGAATATTCATTATACTCAAACTAGGTCAACAGTCAGTTTAAAGTATAAGAGGCCTAGAGAATAAAGGAAGTATGTGGGAAGTTTGTGTGAGAGAGAGACCATGTACCTATGTGCTCTCTGGTACGTGAATTGTGCCTTTTTATTAGCAAACTAACCTGGAAGAATCCAACTTTACCCACAGCCAGGTTCTGACTGATTTCTTTCACATTTGTGATCTTTGAACATGTACTTTATGCTACACACATCCACTTCTTAACCATCTCATACTTTGACTCTAATCAACTTTGCTCCTCTGCTCCTTGTACCCCTCCCGTCCCTAGAAGCGGCCACCTTCAATGAGGATATTACTGGTAACTTCATGGAAAATTCAAAGGACAGTTTCTGGAACCATCTTTGCAACTTTTGACTTGAGGCCATCAGTTCTCCCTTCAACTGTGATAACCTGGGAATCAGTGCCCTCCCATTGCCATGGGCTCTGCCCACATGTACATTGCACATGTTTTCCTTCAGCTGCCTCCCCTCTATTTTTGTGTTGTCAGCCTCCTTTTGTGGCTTCTTTCTCTTTTTGTCTCCTCTAACTCGTTTGTCAGTTCAATCCATATAATTAGAGCTTCCATTTCTTGGTGAAGCTTCTGTTCCAGACCTAACCTTTCATCACAGTTCAGATTAACTGTAACACGGCATCTCAGATGACCCCTCAGATGTGCCATTCCCTTCTTCACCCTCGTGATGGCCTTCCACAGCCCCATGAAGCCTATCCAAGCCATGTGCCAGGAGTCATCCAGTCCCTCTTGAAGAATCACTTCTCACCTCCTCTTTTCTCCAGAGCTTTCTCCACTTTTTTGAAAACTGTATGGTGCATCTAAAAAGCAGTCCTTGGTAAAACTTACTGTGCATGCTCCAGGCCCTCTGCTATGTTCTTAGTTTGACCTCATTGAATTTATAGCAATCAAATGAAGTAGTTGCTGTTATTACCCTTATTTCATGAGGAGATCAAGCCTTTGGGAGGACAAGTTGCCCAAGGTTATAGCCTTGGCTAGTGTCTCTGCAGCACTTGAACTCAGGAGTCTCTGAACCCAGAGTCCATACTCTTAACTACTGTGCCAGAGTTTCTGAAAGTACGGGTAATCGATCATGTGCATCAGGGTGACTAGGCATCTGTTTAAATGCAGATTCCTAGGACCCACCCCATAACTACTTAACTGATGGAAAGCAATTTAGTTATAAGGAGATCTACTGGAAGAACATTCCAGCAGAGAAAACAGCAACTGCCTTAGTGGAAATAGCAAGAATCAGAAAGGTCACAGACTGGAGCATCTTGAGACCAGAGAAGTGAGGGAGCCAGATAATGAGGATCTGCAGGCTTTAGATTTTTCACCCAGTTAGAGAGACTCATGGGTAGGCAGATGAGTGATGTGTCTTGCCTTACATTTTAAGAGATGGCAGCTGCCACTAAAGAATTGTAGAGTTGTAGAGTAGTTGCAGGAAAGGAAAGCAGCTGTCCATCAAGGGACTCTTCTGGCCTTTGAAAAGATCATGGAAGAACTCTCACTACAGAATGTGAGCAGGAGGGATTTATGGGTCACTTTGGACATAGGTATCAAAGGAGCAGATGTGCCTGCTTTGCACTGTCTTTCCCCTTTTACCACCTGGATGTTTGTTGACTTCAGATATTAAGATGACTGGGCTTTACCCTCTCCCAGACTGGCACTGACAAGGTATGCCTACATGGGACAATTAAGTGAGCAAGAAATAAAACTTATTTTACTCCTGTTTGGGTGTTCCCTTGCGACAGCACTGTTGCCTTAAATGATACAAGTCTAATGCTTTGCCAAGATCATTTTGGCTACTGTGTGGAGAAGAGCCTGAAGGAGAAAGCAGTGGCAGCAAGATTTGAAACAGGGACACCAGTTAGGAGGCTATTGCTGTAGTTCCAGGGGGCTGGTGTGGCTTAGATTGGGTTGGTGGCACTGGAATAGTGAGAAGTGGAGACAATATATTTTGGAACAATCTGCAGAAAAGAGAAACTAGGGTCTCCAAAGTTTTCATCTTGGACTCCCTGAAAGTAGAGAAGTGCCATTTTCTGGGATGGGCACCAGGACACCAGAAATACTCCCTAACTTGCAGTTCTGTCTACATTTTCCTGAACAGCCTCCTAGTTGGAGCCCTTAGATGGCATTGCTGGTTGTCAGCGGCCTCACCCATTCTCTGTGGACTCTCATGTTCTTCACATGTTGATGCTCAAGGAAAGCTCTCAGTCTAAACAATGGGCAACTCCATAAAATGAAACTTGTAATTAAAATTTTTTTTCTTTTGAGATATACATGACACTAGAGTGTATTTTGACATATTATACATACATGGAGTATGACTTCCCATTTTAGTGGTTATACATGATGTGGAGTTTCACTGGTCGTGTATTCATATATGAACATAGGAAAGTTATGTCTGATTCATTCTTCTGTCCTTCCTAATCTCATCCCCCTTCCTTCCCTTCATTGCCCCTTGTCTAGTCCTCTGAACTTCTATTCTCCCCGTCCCCACTTATTGCGTGTTAGCATCACATATCAGAGAGAACATTCAACATTTGTTTTTTTGGGGATTGGCTTATTTTGCTTAGCATATTACTCTCCAGATCCATCTATGTACTGGCAAAAAGTCATAGTCATTCTTTTTTTATTGCTGAGTCATATTCCATTGTGTATATATACCATACTTTCTTTATCCATTCATCTGTTGAAGGGCACCAAGTTTGGTTCCACAGCTTAGCTATTGTGAATTGAGCTGCTATAAACATTGATGTGGCTGTGTCAGTGTTGTATGCTAATTTTAAGTCCTTTGGGTATTTACCAAGGAGTGGGATAACTGAGTCAAATGGTGGTTCCATTCCAAGTGTTCTGAGGAATCTCCATACTGATTTTCAGAGTGGTTGCACCAATTTGCAGTCCCATCAACAATGTATGAATGTACCTTTTCCCCACACCCTCGTCAACATTTATTGTTACTTTATTCTTGATAATTGCCTTTCTGACTAGAATGAGAAGAATAGCAATTTTAACCTCAAATAGGTTTAAATTGCTTTTCTTATCCTCACCAGGCCAGAGGACAGATAGAGAAGGAGGAGTGTCTTTCATGTCTGTAATTAGGAAGTAAAGGAGATAGTGTTAATCATGTAGTTTCTGTTCATTCCAAGCTGACCTTGACTGAGAATATGGTTGCAACACACTTTATGACCCTAACAGCTCTAATGCAATTTGTGTTTATTGCTTCATTTCCTTCTGTAGCCTCTAAATATGCTCCACACAGTGTCAAGTTCTCTCTGGTGCAGGGTTCTATTTGCTCACCTCATTCTACCCTGGACTTGACTTACCACAGTGCCTCTGACCATGGGAAGATCATGTCCTATTAAAGAAGGACAGGGTACAGAAAAGAAGGGGAAATACACATAGATATATGAGAGTGGATGTAAAAGAGAAAATATACCAAACAATATAAAAATAATTTGAGCATTTGTTTTTCAGGCAACCAGGGTCAGAATATGTACCAGGGTTTACTTGAAGACCCTTATTCTATTGTCCTGGGAACTCTGAAGGGAAGTTTTAGATATGGATGACTCTTCAGGGGATTTGTACTTTAATCAAGAGACCCAATGCAAGTGGAACTACAAATCAAGATCCCATCTGCTAGGTCTCAACCATACTCGTAAGTGCTATGGGAGCCTGGAGATGAAGCAGCTCTTTGAGGCTAGAGTGGATGATGGTTCTCCCATGGATTCCAGGAAGAGTGACTGTTTCTTTTGGAATATGGTCATGGAGGAGCCCTCAAGTCTACCTAAACCAGTGGAAGAGAAACCCCAGAAAGGCCAGATCTCTGATTTGCTACAAATGAAAAGTTGGAAAAAGATGGCAAGTAATCTACCCAAGTTGGACCCAAGAGAGAGATTTTGCATATGAATACACATTAAGGGATAGGGATGTCCAGGAGTTTTTTTCCTTCACTTACATGAATTGTCATTATCAGTACTTGAGTACTCTGTGACCTGATGGTCTCCATAAGCACGTGAAAGTGGAACATGCCAAGTCACATGAAAAGTCACAAACTGTGAGATGTCTGTCTCTTCAGTTTTTGGCTCTTTAATGTTAGGGGAGAGGAGGACTAAGGATGGAAGGAGAGGTACAGAGAGGGAAGGCTCATGACCTAACCGCTGGAAAAACTCTTCCTGCTGACTTGTCGCTCCCTATTCTACCACCCAGGCTTTGTGTCTTTCTTTCACACATAGCCTATAATTTTCCATCAGCCCCCAGTCCAGTCACTGGGAATGGGATGTGAGTGACTCCTACCACCAATTGAATGAGATAAATAAGCAGTAGTAATGACTCCATAAAGATTTTAATTTACTCATTCAAGGTGCAACCCTTGTCCTTAAGCAAATCTAATAACCTATGGATGCCACAACAGGACTTAATAGAGTAACAGAAATGGGAGAACAAAGGATCAGAGATGTAGCTCCATAGGAGAGGAATTACCTAGCATGTGTGAGGCCCTACGTTCATTGCTAAAAAAAAAGAAAAAAGAAAAAAGGGAAAAGAATGGGAAGGGATGGGAAGGGAAGGGAAGGGAAGGGAAGGGAAGGGAAGGGAAGGGAAAGGGAAAGGAAAAAATGCCAGGACAAAGTATTCTGCAAGCAAAAAGGAGGGACCAATTAGGGTATCTACCAGGGTTGGTGTGTCTGTGTTTCTGCTGTATGCAGGCAGACTGTGACAAAAGGCAAGTCTCACAGAGGGTATGTTACACTTGAAAATGAGTAAAATTAGTTTGTCAGTATGAACCCAAATACTATGTGTAACCATAAAGCTCACATAAATAAGAAAAGAAAGAAGGAAAGAAAGAAAATGGGTAAAATTTCATCATGCAGAGAAGGTGAAGAGCAGAGGAGAAGAGAAAAGACAGGAAAGAGCATATGAAAAGTCATTATATTCAATTTAAATCTCAGAATTCTGCCCTCGGAAGCTTCTTGGTTGCATAAATCAGGATGTGTTATCAGACCATAATATAATGATTTACCAATATCAGTACTATATTTTATCCATGGAACTTCTCACTGATGTCATTAGTGCTGTGAGCTGGAAACTTGAGCACATCCTGCCATAAAGTTATTTCTAACATTAGACATTATTTTCTCTACTTTAGTTTTATTTTCAGCCTATAATTTGATATGCACCATTTACTAAGTTTAATGTACTTGATTTGCTACAAATGAAAAGTTGGAAAAAATGATGGCAAGTAATCGACACAAACTCAGATAAATCATTTGAGTCTTCCACTAGATGGCAGAGAAAGAATATGGCATAATTCCTAATTCTCACATTAGGTTCAATGAAAAGTTTTTATTGCTATGATGACATGACTGAGTGTCTTCTCTCAAAAGCAAATACTCTATAAATAATATCTCTGTAATCTTACTTCTTGTTTAATGATATTTAAAATCCATGTAGTTCGAGGTTCATATTAAATAGAATATGGTGAAAGTTTCTAAACCTTTTTTTTTTTTTAGCAGATTTTAAATCAAAGTATTTCTTTTTCTTACATTCCTAATTGTTCTAGGGCAACATTTTGCCAAATTGGTTCCTAGGATGCCGAGGTGAAGGTTAATTTGAGTGACATCACTGTCAGAGATTACTTACTTGGGATCAAAAATGAAAGTCATTAATACTGTCATTGTGATCCTGGAAGACATCCATCTCCTTTAGATTTTCAAAAGTGAAATCCACATTTATTTATTAAGAGTAAGAGGGACTTGCAACATGACCTGGGTAAGTCAGTCCATATTAGTTAAAGAACATTAATCAGTATGCTTTTGATGGTGTCTTCAATTTCATTGTTTGACATTGATCTGTTTAAATTTTATGTCTTCCTGATTCTATTTGGGTAGATCCTATGACTCTAGAAATTTGTCAAAGTCTTCAAGATTTTCTATTTTATTACAGGGTAAATTTTCAAAATGTTTTCTGGTTATTGTCTGTATTTCAGTAGTGTTCATTGTGATGTTTCCTTTTTCATCATGAATTTTAGTAATTTGAGTTTTCTCTTTCTCTTCCTTAGCTTGGCTAAGGGTTTATCAATTATCAAAAGTCTACCAGGAAAGAAAAGCCCAGGACCAGATGGATTCTCAGCTGAGTTCTACAAGATCTTCAAGGAAGAACCACACTTCTCCTCCAATTATTCCATGAAATAGAAAAGGAGGCAATCTTCCCAAACTCATTCTATGAAGCTACTATCACCCTGATATCCAAACCAGACAAAGACACAACAAGAAAAGAAAATTTCAGACCAATATCCCTGATGAACATAGATGCAAAAATTCTTAATAAAATACTGACAAATTTCATACAAAAATATTAAAAATATAGTGTGGGGGGTTCATCCCAGGGACACAAGGTTGGTTCAACATACAGAAATCAATAAATGTAATTCATTACATCAATAGACTTAAAGACAAGAATCACATGACTATCTCAATAGATGCAGAGAAAGCATTTGACAAAATGCAGCATCCATTCATGTTTGAAACACTAGAAAAACTAGGGATAGTAGGAATATACCTCAACACTGTAAAAGCTATATATGCTGAACCCAAGGCCAGCATCATTCTAAATGAAGAAAAATTGAAAGAATTCCCCCTAAAAATGGGAACAAGACAGACACACTTTTTCACCACTTCTATTCAATATAGTCCTGGAAACTCTAGCCAGAGCAATTAGACAGAAGAAGTAAATTAAAGGGATACAAATAGGAAAAAGAAGAATTCAAACTGTCCATATGTGCCGACCACATGATTGTATAGTCAGAAGACCCAAAAAAACTCCACTAGAAGATTCTAGAACTCATAAATGAATTCAAACAAAGTAACAATATATAAAATTAACACCCATAAATCAATTGCATTCTGATATATCAGTGATGATTCATTGAAAGAGAAATTAGGAAAACTACCTCATTCACAGTAGCTAAAAATAATCATAAAATACTTAGGAATCAATCTAACAAAATAGGTGAAAGACTTCTGCAATGAAAACTACACAACTCTAAAAAAGGAAATTGAAGGAGACCTTAGGTGATGGAAAGATCTCCCATGTTCTTGAATAGGCAGAATTAATATTGTCAAAATGGCCATACTACCTAAAGCACCACAGAGATTTAACGCAACTCCTATTAAGGTTCAGATGATGTTCTTCCTAGAAATAGAAAAAGCAGTCATGAAATTGATTTAGAAAAATAAGAGGCCCAGAATAGCCAAAGCAATCCTGAGAACAGTAAAGCAGGAGGCATCAAACCAGACCTTAAATTATACGGCAGTTAGAGTAACAAAAATGTCATGGTATTGTCACCAAAACAGACATAAAGACCAATGGTACCGAACAGAAAATACAGAGCAAATCCACATAAATACAGCCATCTCATAGTGCACAAAGGCACCATAAACATACATTGGAGAAAAAAAATAGCCTCTTCAACAAATGGTGCTTGGAAAGGAAATCCTTATGTTTCATTCATAAAATGAAACAAGATCCCTAGCTCTCACCCTGCACAAAACTCAACTAAAAGTGAATCAAGGACCTATGCAGTAGACCAGAGACCCTTCGACTACTAGAAGAAAAAGTGGGACCAAATATCCATCACGGCAGCTTAGGAACTCAATTCTTTAAGAAGACACCTAAAACACAAGAAATGAAATCAAGATGCAAACAGGCTCATGCAGCAGATGCTAACAGTGGACCTCAGGGACAGGCCTACCCTAAGTAGGTAATGGGGCAACCATGGCTGAGCAAGGGTGAGGAACCCTCACCCTGCCCCTGGATGATCCTCAGCAGGTGGGTCTCAGAAGGCTCCAGCTCAACCAACCAGGGTCCCTCCCTAGACCAATCCATTGATAACCACAGGACTGGTAGCTAGGAGATCATCACCTTCCTCTGGCAGCTGTACTGCTTCCACAAGCCCACCTCCAGAAGAAGAGTGGCACCCATGCAAGGAGGACAGAGACACCCTAGCTTCCAACATAGAGGGGTTCCAGGGAATGTGCCCTGATGAGACAGGCAGACCAATGGATGGCCAGAAAACCAAGATCTCTGAGCATCCTGACATCATAACGGGGCACCTCTCAGGGCTACACTCAAACAGCTTCAGCAGTGAGGCTGCCACATGGCTCCACCTTCCCCTGCGCATTCCCGTCAAGAGCACATTTGGATCCACCACCAGTCTCCTCTGCCCCCACCTGCCACACACCTCAGAGACTCTCTTCCTTGGACACTTCCCCCTGCCTGCTCTTCCCTGGCCTTCCTCCTGGGCTTGTGGGACAGCAGAGATTGGTTCTGAATGAATTTCCATTCCTCACGAAATTATAGAATAAAATTGATATTCCAAAGATTTTCTTGTTTTGTTTTGCTTTGTTTTTAAAAGGCAGGTTTAAAAATAGAAATTTTAAAAGGAAAAAACAACAACAACAACAAAAAAAAAACAGAGATTTAGGGGCAAAAGCAGGAGCCCAGTGGCCATCTTGTCTAAGGCCTGGACCACCACTGGGCCTGCCTCTGCTGTTCAGTGTAGATGGATACTCCTGAGTTTGAGCCAATGCAGATGGGGACTGACTCACTTGATCTGGTGTAGATGGAGATTCTCTCCTTGAGCCACTATAGACTTGATTCTGTTTGAGCCATGACTTTGGCCAGAAAGAATCCTTTTCCGGGTCATGAGGACCCTCCCTGAGGTGTATGGAGAGGGTGGGTGGCAGGTGTTGGAGAAAACATGTCTGGAAAGGCATTGGAGACTCCAGAGTGTTCCATCCAGAGGTGGCATCACCTCCATAATCCCATAGGCAGGGAAGCAAGAGTTGTGCCTCTGGGCAGGAGCGGCCTGTTGCAGCAGTGGTTGGGTGCTTCACCCCTTGTCCTGCAGCCTCAAACACAAAATCTCCTCATGGTCACTGCTAAAGTTCAAGACAAGTGAGCACATGGGCTTTGGGGATGCAGAGCTTAAACTACTTCAGAATGCTACTTACATAAAACCCAAGTGATCATCAAGGAAATTAAATTCATAATATAAAATGTTTCCAAAAGACCTTCAGGTATAGATGATATCCCTGGAGAATTCTACCACACATTTGAAGAAGAATTACTACCAATTGTATACAAACATTTCCAGGCAGTAGAAGCACAGGGAACAATTCGCAACGTGCTTTAGGAACCTGGTATGACCGGCCATCAAACCATCAAACCAAAAAGATGCTGCCAGAATAAAACCGTCAGAAAAACCCCAAAGGGACAGACCAAAGACCATCACGCCATGAGGCTCCAATCCCAGGAATGGGATGTGTCCTTTACGAGTGCTGCTCCAGCAAGTTCAAGGATGCCATTCACTTCCCAGCAACATGCAAGTGCAAACACACAGACACACACACACACACAAGTACACTTGTCAAGCTGGGAACCTTGGCCTATGGATGTGTATTAATTAAGTCTATCATCACTGTGACCCGGACACCCAACGTGAAAAACTTGGAGGAGGAAATGTTTACAGGGGATCAAGGTTTCAGTGGTATCAGCCCATAAATTGCTGATTCTCTTCCTCTGGACCAAGGGGAGGCAGCCCTCATCAGGGAAGGGCCCAGAGGAGGAAAGCTTCTCTCCTCAGGACAGCAAAGAGACAGAGAGAGAAGGAGGGTGGGGCAATGGTTACAGGAATGAAGAACGCTTTCAGGATAGGACCCCAGTGGACCACTGCCTAATGTAACCAGCCATGTCCCACCTGCCTAGAGTGACGAGCCTGTCAGTCTATTCATCCTAGGATGGACTAAAGGTTACAGCTCTCCCAATCCAATCATCTCACCTCCAAATACAC
The DNA here is from genome assembly GCA_020662805.1 of Glaucomys volans. NCBI lineage: Eukaryota > Metazoa > Chordata > Mammalia > Rodentia > Sciuridae > Glaucomys > Glaucomys volans. Next base: position 299,912 of record JAJEJO010005213.1, read on the forward strand.
CTTCACTTGCAGAGGAGCCTGTGTGCATGTGTGGAGAGGGAACATCTCACATCTGAACCATTTCAGGCTCTAATCCTCTACTCAGGACATGGAGGCAGGAGGATCACACATGCAAGTCTGACCTGAGCAACTCACTGAGACCCTGTCTCAAAAAAAAAAAAAAAAAAAAAAAAAAACTCTGTGGAAGTACCTGAGTGGAAGAGCACTTGCCTGACACACCCAAGGCCCTAGCTTCAATGGCCAGTGAGCCAAAAAACAAACAACACGAAGCAGAACAAACCAAGAGCAGGGCTTGAGAGAATGAGTTCAACCCTTCTGAACATCCCATCACGGGAGGATAAAGCAACAAGGTGCTTTGACCTTGAACCTGCCACTCTCCAGAACTGTGGGAAGTCGATTTCTATTGTTAATAAGTGACCCAGTCTAAGGTACTTTGTGACAGCAGCAGGAAGTGACCCAAGTATCTGGAAAGGCCTCCATTTCTTCCCCCTGTGGGAAGGACAGGTTGGCTGGTTCTAGGATTCTCGGCTTCTGCATCTTATCATTTATCACTTTGAATGTATCAACCCTGTGCCTTTGGCCATCCAGGGTTTCTAGGGAGAGATCTGGTGGGAATCTTGTGGGGAAAGGCTGAGGAATGCTCCCTCCCTCTCAACCCCATAGGTGTTCATGCCAAGCTCTAGAGCATCCTAGGGGACAGAGCATTCCATGGGAGCATCAGCATGTGACTGAAGTGCTCCCATCTCTTTGACACCAATCATTCTGAGATGGAAGGGGTAGGAATTGAATACTTGGAATTTCGATATAATGAGACCTGTGAAAGCCCAAAGTTATTACAGATTTCCATCAGACTCCAAGTGTAAAGACCCCTGAAGGATCCCACATGTTTGAATGTCTCAAAACGTGTAACTCTCAGTTTCCATAACCTCCCAAACAAAAAGCTTGTGGGGTCCTTTCTTATTCTTCTTATGAAATTTGAACAGGTGCTGGAGGCCCCAAAGTGAGATGACCACCGGGGATTATGCCCAGGTGTGATTGGGTCATTGCTTACTCTGACCTTACAATGAGTCACTGTGAGTTCAAACACCGGCCCTGTAAGAGGGAGGCTGCAGCTTAGTTCTTTGTCCATAAGTACAGAAAGCTCTTGGTGGTGACCTGTAGGACTCCCAGATAGCTAGTGAGTTTGGTGGTTGATCACAACCTACTGGTGTAGGTTTATGGGTGTTGAGTCCTGCTTCCTCAGGTGTTGAAGTATAACGCCAAAGAAGCAAGCCAAGGCAAGCATGTTAAGCAGGCTTTATTTAAAAGCAGTAACACAAACTTCTCCCAGGAGGGAGAAGGGGGGCCATGACTGATATTCTAGAATCCTGGAGAAGTAAGAGGGTCCTACATCTTTTATAGATTAGAGTCTTCTTTGTTCTGCCCCTTCCTCTGACCCTTATTTCTCCTTCCTGCCCATATGGTGGTGGTGACACAGCAAAAAGGTGAGGTGCGAATGGCAGGGGGGAAGGGCCACCTGGAGATTCAGGTGAGGGACCAGGAGGCATTAATTAGCAACTTCCTGCCTGCAGCTTTTGGGGAGGGGCAGTTAAGCAGGTAACCTTGGTGATCAAAGGGCTCTGGAGACACATTCCAATCTCTCAGGGGTGTTTCCAACTTCCCAGACTCTGATGGCCTCCATTCCTAGATTTGACCAGATTCCCTATTTCTACACTAACTGCCTTTCCAATTCTGGTTTCAGTTGGTGGCTGGTGGTTGGTGGTTGGGGATTGTGGTGTTCTGCTGTGAGTTTTTTGATTTGGGCTTTTGTTTGTTTATTTGTTTTGTGTTTTGGTTGTTGGTTTTGGTCTTTTGTTTGGTTTGTTATTTTTTTATTAGCCAGCACTGTTAGTCGGTGTTCCAGCGTTAGGATGCCTAGCCAGGGTAGTCAGAATAGTGTAGGGCCACAGGGGCCCAGCTCCTGCTAGTAGGCAGCCCTCACCGACCATTACCAGGTGGTGAGGGAGCTTGGGCAGGGGGGCTTCAGCCAGGTGGTACTGGCCCTCCATCTCCTCACAGGGCAGAGGTGGCAGTGAAAGTGGCACCCAAGAGAGAGGGGAAGGAGCCCGTCCTGTGAGAACCGCAGAGGTTGATGGCCCTGGAGCACCGAAATGTGGAGGAGCTGTTCCAGGTCATCGAGACCCCTCAACATGTACATGGTCATGGAGCACGCAGGTGGGGGAGAGCTGGGCTGCTGCATCCCTGCGGCAGGCGGCCTGAAGGAGGAGACAGCCTACAGAACCTTCAGGCTGATGGTGAGTGCCGTGCACCACTGCCACTACAAGGGCATGGTGCACCTCGACCTCAAGCCTGAAAACTTCATGCTGGACGCCTGGGGCTGCAAGGTCAAACTCATGGACTTTGGCCTGAGCGCCAGCTTCACGCCTGGGCAGAAGCTCAACAGGTTCTGGGGCACTCTGCCTTACCGTGCCCCTGAACTCGTGCGGCGGCAGGAGTACGAGGGTCCCTCTGCCCACGTCTGGAGCCTGGGGTCATTCTCTTCCTGATGCTCACAGGGAGACGGCCATTTAAGGCCAGCACCCCCAAGCTCCTGCAGAGGCTGGTTGTGCAGGCCAGCTACGACATCCCCGCGAACCTCTCCAAGGATGCTCGCAGCCTCATCCCGCAGATGCTGAGGGTGGACCCCACCCAGGGCTCACCCTAGAGCAGGTAATGGGGCACCCGTGGCTGAGCCAGGGCCAGGAACCTCCAGTCCTCCTTGAGCCACTCTATACTCGATCCTGTGGAGTGAATTTCTTTGGCCAGAAAGAATCCTTTTCCCGGCCTTCAGGCCCTCCCCTGATGTGTGTGGAGAGAGTGGGTGGCAACTATAATCTCATGTGGAGGTTCAACTAGGCAGAGATTCACGTCCAAACTGCTTCATGTCATTGACACAATTCATTCCCTTGCAATTTGAAGACTGAGACCCCCATTGTCTGCTGTCAGCTGGGGACCACTGTCAGCTCCTAGAGGCTGTTCACGGGATTATGCAATGTGGATTTCTCCATCTTTGCAAGAGAAAACTTGCCTCATGTCTAATCCTTCTCATATTTGGAATGTCTCTGACTTCCCATTTTGTGACTAGTCTGAGAAATATTCTCTTTATCTTAAAGTCAACTGCACCATATAATGTAGCCTAATCACAGGAAGTAAAGTTCAGCAAATATTCACAAGTCAGGGCATGTACATCAGTGAGGGTAATCCCAGAGATATCTTAGAATTTTGCCTGAAACAGAATGAAAAGACTTCTGTCCTGCTGGGGTGCTCCTTTCCCAGTTCTTTGTGTACAGATAGCAGAATCATCTTGAGGCTTTGTGTCCATTGTTGTTTCAAGGTCGAAGGCTTCTTTAGCACATTGTCTCGAATATACACATATACATATATATGTGTGTATAGGTATATATATATATGTATATGTATATATATATATATATTTTTTTTTTTTCCTGCCCCTGGTTCCCAACACAGAGCTCTTAAATCCTTTAGAAGTTTCTGGATGATAGGAGCATCTTTTGTTCTAATGAGGAAACTCTTGGTGGGTTCCTGGTCTCCAGAAAGACCAAGCTATAATTAAAACTTGAACCTTCTATGGAGGGACTGTAAACCAGTGAAACCACTCTGGAAAGCAGGGTGGAGATTCCTTAGAAAATTTAGAATGGAACCACAATTTGATCCAGCTATCACACTCCTTGGTTTATACCCAAAGGACTTAAAATCAGCACACTACAGTGATGCGCCACATTAATGTTTATAGCAGTTCAATTCACAATAGCAAGCTTTGGAACCAACCTAGGTGACCTTCAACAGATGAATGGATAAAGAAAATGTGGTATATATACACAGTGGAATATGACTCACTCATAAAGAAGAACGGAATTATGACATTTGCTGGTAAGTGAATGGAACTGGAGACTATCATGCTAAGTGAAATAAGTCAATCCCAAAAAACAAAGGCTGAATGTTCTCTCTGATATGTGGATGCTGACTTACAATAGACAAGGTGGGGAAGGTTCACCGGATTGGACAGGGAGGAGTGGGGGGAAGGGAGGGAAGATTGGAAAGAGTAGAATGAATCAGACATAACTTTCCTATATTCATACACTGAATAGACAACCAGTGTTACTTCACATCATGCACAGTCACAAAAATGGGAAGTTATACTTCATGTATGTATACAAAAATACATTCTACTGTCATATATAACTAAAAAGAACGAATAAAAAAAATTTTAAAAAAGAAGGTTATCCAGTATGGCCAAAGTGAAAGGAAGGAAGGAGGGAAAGGAGGGAGGGAGGGAGGGAGGGAAGGGAGGGAGGGAGAGAGGGAAAGAGCAAAAAGAAAAAAATCTCCTGACACCATTCCCTAATTATTGGCCATTAATAACATGACCTATCTAATCTCCACATAGTTGTCCAATACATTGAATTCTAATTATTTTCCTCTTTGCCTAAACTTTGCCCAAACCCTAGTGTAGCTCTCCTTTAAGAATATTGATGGAATGTGGTTTTTTAAATAAGCCGCTGTAGGCTAGTGGTGGGGAGCCAGAGAGGTGTTCTGAAAACTTGAATTTTCTGAGCACATCAGGACTGGAACTTCCCCAAACCGCTCCTGAATTAACTGAAGTAAAGCTACAGCGGATTCACAGCCAATACTTGGAATGACTGCTCAGTCATGAATACAAGGCCAAGTTTGTATTTATATGTCTTACAATTAAACCCAATCCTTGCTGCAACTGGTACCACTATACCACGGGATTCTGTTCACCGGTATTTACTGAATGCCTTCTTGTGCAACACTCTGTGCTGCCCCTAGGCTAGATTAAACATTGGTCAGTATTAATGTTGGGGCAGCAGCTAAGGACAGGAATAGTGTCACCTTGCGTAATGGTCTTTTACTACAGCAGGGGCCTCATAAGTCACTGCAGTTTGCAACACTAGAACCCAAAGGGCACACTTAACTTGAACCACAGTGCCTCCTGGCAATCACAACTGATACCTAATGAGAGTTCCCACCAGATGTACTACTTGATTCTATTCTATAAATTGCAGCAAGCTGAAACAGAAAAACCATTTTCTGCTGGATATCTCAATGCATGTTTTTTTTTTCTACATTATGTAACCCTCGAGTGTCTTTAATTGAAATTCCTGGAGTACTTGTTTTAAGACAGATTCATGGGCCATTCTCTAGACTGCTGATTCTTATCTCGGAATTGCTCAACTGGGCCACCATAGCAGAAAACACCAGTGAAACCATTCCCAAGCCAATGTGAGACCGGTGTGCACTCCATGAATCACAAAGGTAATTTGGGTTCCCAAGATATGAGTTCCTAAACACAGCTGGGGCCCAGAGACATCACAGTTTGGACTTTAACATTCATATGAGGTCAACTTCCTGCTGTTTATCTTAGGTAAGGACTGCTGTTACTAATGTCCTGTCTCAGCATATTAAGGAATGAGTTGCCTGGAGGCACTGAGTATGAATTTTATTTAAAAGCTTTACTTAGAGGAAATTATTCAGCTGGCATGCTCCACTTTATCATCAAGTTTCAATACCTGCAAAAATTATTTGACTCTTTTCAGTACCTGCTCCTTCCTAATTCACTGAAGCAAAGAACTATCAGAAGTCAAAAGGCAGAGAAGCATTAACATGGAGTCATTGTATATCCCTCTGAACTTTACTTCAAAGCAGAATTAATTTTGGACAACTTGCATAGAAAGATGATCAGAAAGTGATGTTCTTTTGCTTGTTGGCTTACATATGTATACACACACATACACACACGCTCTCTCGGGTGTGTGTGTGTGTGTGTCTGTGTGTGTAAAAGTCAGGGGTTCTTACAATGGACTCAGCATCATACTGGGGATATAAATGTTTTCATTCTCACAACAGCCTTGCTAGGTAGAAATGATTGTGTGCCCCATAATACAGAGAAGGAGCCTGTATCTTGAGCAATTTCCCAAGGTCACAAAACAAGGAAGATCAATAGGCAAAGGAAAATTTGGAACTCACTAAGTTTCACAATATTTCAATATCATACTTGTAAAAAATGTAAGAATTTTTTAAATAAAAGATACTTAAATTATAAAACTTCCCTGACAATTTTTTTTTCTTTTGCAATATCAGAAACATCCAGCAGGCTGTACCCCTGAATCAATTTCCTAGTTGAAACTCCAAGCAACAAAATACTGATTTCTTAGTGTTTCAGCTGGTATTTTAATATTATTTCAAATTAAACCTACAACAACAGTCTATGAGCTTTGATATATTGAGATATATATATGAAAGTTAAAAAACATTATTTTAATCCTATACATATGTATAATTTTTGTTTTCAAGAATCAATTAAAAATTAATTTTAATTTTAAAGTAGTACAGATATGATTGGCAAATGTTTATTTTCTATAATCTAGACATGAGATTTTATTTTAATCAATATAATAATGTATGATAAAAACTAACATTAAAAATTAAAACACTTTTTCAAATAACCCAATTAATAAATGGACAAATGATCTAAACAGACATTCTCAAAAAAATAAATAGAAATGGCCAACAAAAAAAATTTTAAATGTTCAACATTCTGATAAATCAGGGAGATGCAAATCTAAACTACACTGGTTCATCTTACTCCAGTTATAATGGCAATCATCAAGAATACAAACGAACATAACTGCTGGCAAGGATGTGGAGAAAAGATACACTCATGCATTGTTGGTGGGACTGCAAATTAGTGCAACTACTTTGGAAAGCAGTATGGAGATTTCTTAAGAGACTAGGAATGGAACCAATATGTGACCCAGCTATCCCACTCCTTGGTATTTATCCAGCATACTATAGTTATACATGCATACCAATGTTTATAGAAGCACAATTCACAATGGTCAAGACAAGGAATCAGCCTGGGTACCTGTCAACAGAGGAATGGATGAAGAAAACAGGGTGTATACGCACAATGGAGTTTTTACCCAGCTGTAAAGAAGAATGGTATTACATAATTTGCTTGCAAATGGATGGAACTAGAAAACATCATGCTAAGTGAAATACGCCAGACTCAGAAATACAGGGTCACATGTTTTGTCTCATATGCAGAAGCTAGAGACAAGAAGGAATATAAAAGTGGAATCTCATTGAAAATAGAAAGGAGAGCAATAAAATAAAAGAAGGAGCAGCCCGTGATGCCCTCAGAAGACCTTGTAAAAATGCAATTGATAGGAATCAAGCAGTATACATACTCTGAGTATACGTAGTAATGTGTTGTGGTGTTTGTCATGTAGTTTTTGGTTCTTTCTAATTTTGTTTCTTGGTGTTTTGTTGTTGTTGTTGTTTTGTTTAATGCAACAAAACCCTCTTCAAGGACATTAAAACAAAATATAAGTAACATGGCAAATTAATTTCTCCACTTTATAATTTAAGCTTTTTCCAAGAAGTATATATCCAGTTTACTGACCAGTGTAAACTCCATTCTGACAGGAATGACTTCTTATTGCTTTAAGATAAATACAGACACAACATGGATGATCCTCAAAAACATTACACTAAGCAAAAGAAACCACACACAAAAGAACACATATTGTATGCTCCTATTTATGTGAAATATCAATAGCAAACAAATCCATAGAGATAAAAAGCCAAGTTATGGTTATCAGAGGTTGGAGAGGGGTATTGTGGAGTGACCACTTAACCAGGATGGAATTTTCTATGGGGGTGATAAAATGTTCTGGACCTAGGTTGGGGTGATGGTTGCACAACATTGTAAGTATCACAAAATTGTACTCTTTAAAATGATTGAAATGGTAAATTTTATGTAATAGGACAGAAATCTCCCCTCACAGGATGATAGTGATAGTATTCAGGGTGCAGAAAATAATATACTGCAGATACTGAAGGGAATTCTAAGATACACTCCAGAATGTAGGCAGTGTCTAGTGATAAAAATGTCAAGTTAGAAAATGTCAAGTTACAATTTTGAGAGCCAATCTCAACTTTATGTATATGCTTTGGTTTGCCAAAAAAAAAGTAAAATAAAATAAAACAAAAACAAACAAAGCCTAAGATCACTTATATTCAGACAAACAACCACAGAGCTACACACATGATCATAATCCACATTCAGGTCAATCAGTCTCAAGAAGTGAGCTTGAGAATTTCCTGAGGCAGTAGTGCTGGGCTGAGTTCTCATACAGAAAGATAAGGAGTGAGATTCATTCATGACGTATGCCTACCCTGAACCCCTGCCACCAAACTCCCAGAGCAAATATGGATCTCTCCTATGAAGTGATCTAAGGCTGGGGATTTATCTTTATATTGGTATTAATTTCATGACTCTCGGTGTCTATACAACTACACAGGAGGGTTAGTTATTCTCACTTCACTTCTTCAGAGAACTCAAGAGACATTTACAGCTGTGACCTCAATTATTGCCCTTTTCTATTTCCCCTCCCACTGCCTAGAAATAAAATTGTGCCCCTAAAAATTCATCATTTCCCATCAGGTTTAGGTGAAAAACTTAGTGTCTGAAAGCATCCACTGAAAAACTAGAGAAGGTTGTGTATTGCTTTGAAATGAGACAAAATGGTGTCTGCTTTGCCTTCTGAAAAGCAGCTCTTTGTGTGGGCGCTTCTGTGAAATTCTGTCTCCCCTGTACAATGCTCACAACATTCACATACCTGATCCAGAGGAAATGTAGCTGGCACGGTATTTATTCCTGTGTTACCTCCTGTCTTGAAGCAAAATGCCAGTGCTTCATGCAGAGAGGAGCCATAAGCATCAGCTGGGAGAAGCCTTTATTTAAAGAATTTTTCACAAAATGAACTTACAAAAATCAATATTAAGAAAATGAAGGCAATGTTTTACAATGTATAACATTGATGGACCTAGATATTTCCAAAAATTAATTTCAGATGCATCCAGGAACATTCTCTGTACTGTGTCTGATCTTTTCATGACACACAGGTTATTCCACTTTGTAGACTCTCCAATTCTGTGCAGTCATAAAATAGGTCTTAGTTCTCTTACGGAGGCATAATGTAAGCCAAGGATTTGATATAGTGCTAATAAAATTAAAAAATTTTTAAAACCTGCCAAATGGGTAAGATGTTTGCCCTATATTAGTGACTATCATTCTGATGTGAAACCTACTTTAATGAATACCTGACAAAGAAACCTTTTAAAGGAATGATTATCTTTGACATGAATATATTCAGTTACTGTTTATACAGTGAAATCTTAACTAGCTGGTAAAAATGGCACAATATTACGACGAGTATAGAAAACACTACATAAAGAAAATGTAAAGGCTGCCTGAAGAGTTAATGACTGATTACGTTATCTGGGTTGGGTCTTCAGAGACGATCTGCTCTGAGAAAAGCTTGTGTTTGTGGTAATGTGGGTGCAATCTGTCCTTATTAATGTTATGCATAAAATTATAGAAATTACCAAAGCAAGAAAGCTTTATGTTTGTATTCTGCTTTCAGTTATAAGGCAAGGTAATTGTAATTTATAACCTAGTGATTACATTTTAAATCTTAGAATTATAAAATAAGGGGGAAAATGGAAGTGCTTGCATGTGAATGTAATAATACTTAAAAATTAAGGCTTGAATCATAAGCATTGCATCTTTCCTCTTTAGATAACATGTTAAAGCAAAGGAAAAGAACTCTTCTATTACCCCATTGTCTAATTGATTCAGAGAAGAGGAATGGAAAAATGTAAATGGTAGTAAAATGCAGGTCATAATGACAGGTTAAAGTATTTATTATTAGCCTGAAGAAAAGGCGGCCAGATTGTGAATTTGTGACTCTTCCTAACCTAACAGGATAAGCAAACAGGCAATCCATTCATTGTTCTCCATTTGCACTGAAGCCAGCAGTTTAAATTGGCTAAATGAAAGAATGCTCTGTGTAGTGTAGTTAAAAATAACAAAAGATAAAAGACTTCTCCTTGGAGATTTTGAAGATAGAGAACATGCATCTATAGGTAAATATTTCTCTGGTAGCTGAGGTGCAAACTATCCACTTCTTGCCAGTGGTGTGATTCTAAGGAAACCTAGTCTCTATAATAATGCAATATTGCTTTGTCCTGGGCAGGTGGTGACACCCTTTGTGTTTAATGTAAATTAAATGCTTTTGGTGCTGAGCCTCGCTAATTCAGGAAGTTTCAACTACTGGTTCCTTAAGTGAAACCCAAGAGAGGGACTGCATATTCTTTGTGACTTCTAGTTCATCATAGAATGGATGTGGGAGAAAAGCTGGGATGCAGACCAAAGACTTGGAAAATGGATAAGAACACTGAATAAAATAAATTTTAATCTTAAAAACAATTTAAAAAAAATTAAAGCTAGTGATTCTTAATCATGGCTGCAATTAGAATCATTTTGGGATTTAAAAACAAACAAACAAAAAAACACCGATGTCTGAACACCACTGGCCTGGGTAAGGTCCTGGCATAGTTCCTTATAGTTTGAAAACACATAATTCCACATTTGAAAACACAATTCTAGAATTTTCAAGGATCTGCAACAATAAATACTCCTTCTATTTATTGAGAACTAACTTACTTTCTTTCTTTCTTTCTTTCTTTCTTCCTTTTTCTTTC
>JAJEJO010005214.1:0-15321 GCA_020662805.1 Glaucomys volans
ATTTGACCCAGCTATCCCACTCCTTGGCCTATACCCAAAGGTCTTAAAATCAGATTACTACAGTGATGCAGCCACATTAATGTTCATAGTTGCTTAATTCACAATAGCTAGATTGTGGAACCAACCTAGATGCCCTTTAATAGATGAATGGATAAAGAAACTGTGGTATATATACACAATGGAATATTAATCAGCCATAAAGAAGAATAAAATTATGGCATTTGTAGGTAAATGGATGATGTTGGAGACTGTTATGCTAAGTGAGATCAGTCAATCCCAAGAATCCAAAGGCCGAATGGTCTCTCTGATAAGTGAATGATGATGCATAATGCAGGAGGGAAGGGTGGCAAGAATGGATGAAGGATAGATAGCATAGAGGGAAGGGAGGGGTCGGGTTGGGGTGGAGGGGTAAGAATAATTACAGAATGTGTGACAGACATCATTGCCCTGTGTACATGTATGAATGCACAAATGGTGTGATTCTACTTTGTGTACAACCAGAGAAACAATAGCTGTACTACATTTGTGCTCAATGAATCAATAAGCAAATAAAATAAATAAATAAATTTTAAAAAAAAATTAATAAACGGTGCAGGCAAAGCCCCCCAAAAATAGAAAAGTATTGTAAATAATGAAAATTTTTATTATATTCACAATCAGTGTAATCAGGTACGTATAATATCCTAAAAAGATCTGCAAACTATTAGAATTCATTGATCCAAAATCAATATCAAACAATTGATTGTATCCAGTAATCCCATTGACTTGGAAGGCTGAGTCAGGAGGAACACAAGTTCAAAGTCAGTGTCAGCAACTCATAAAGGCCTCAAGCAACTTATCAAGTTCCTGTCTCAAAATGAAAAGGGGAAGGTATATAGCTCCCCAGTAAAGCACTCCTGAGCTTGATCCACAGTACCAAAAAAACAAAAAAAATTCCCCAAACCTATTATATATCTATATAATAGAAGTAAGCAGTAAGAAAATAAATATTTAAAGGCATTTAATATTTATTTTAGTTTCAAAAAATTATGTATCAATGTAGAAAGTTAACAAAAAGTGCTAAACTTCTAATCACAAAATTGTAAAAATTAAGGTAAAGATTATTAAATAAGTGGAAGTATCTAGAATAGTTATATGTCATAAATACTAGTTATTGGAATCAATGTAATCCACCAAAATCCAGCAGGGAGTGTAGGAGTGTGTATGTGTGTGTATAAAATTGAAAATCCTAGGGAGGAAAGAGAAGAGGGTATGGGGAACTATTTGGGAATGAATTGTGCCAAATTATGCTCTATGTGGGAATATGCCAGAATGAATTATATACATAAACTATAATGAACTAATTACAATAACAACAGCAACAGTAGAAGGGAGATCAACTGAGTAGATCAAGTGCATGGGGGAGGAAGGAGAAGAGGGAAACAGAAAGCAGTAGAAAATGTGATTAATCAAATTACGTGCAAGTACAAATATGGCATAATGAATCCACATTATGTATAATCATAATGTACCAATAACAACTTTTAAACAAAAAAGAACTGAAAACACAAACAATTTGCCATCTCTTACAAAGTTAAAATGTAGTATATTTGATTACTTCTCATATCTACTTCTAATTATATTACCAAAAGAAATCATCCAATGCTAATAGTAACATTTTGTAAAAGCAAACACTAAAATATACCAAAATGAAATTGAAAGATTGAAAAGGCTATTATAATTTTTTATTGGAATGCAGAAAGCAAAACATTGCAGCAGCTACAGACTTACAAATTAAGAAAAATTACTGTAAAGTTATAGCAATTATAATAATATGGATTATATTTCTACTAATCTACAGAGATAGAATAGTGGATCAAAATAGACACCTTAGGAACAAATTTAGTGTATACCAGAAACAGCATTGCAGATCAGGTATTGAATTATCAACGAATGGTGCTGGGCCAATGGGTTACCCATACAGGGGGAAAAAAAAAAAAAAGAAGAAGAAGAAAAAGAAAAAGAAAAAGAAAAAACAGATTAGATCCTTACCCTACACAAATACAAAAATAAATTAAAATGGATTAAGTAATAAAATGCACAAAGTAAAACATAGAAGATTTTTTATTAACTCTGAGTAAGATCTTTATAAAAGCATCAGAAGCATAAACATGATGGGAAAGATACATTGATCACATTACAGAATTATTATTATGCCACAAGATAACATAAAGAAAATAAAAGCCAATGACTGAAGAAATATGATAAGGACTAACACTTTAAATAGTTATAAAGAATTCCTATAAATCACAATTTAAAAGATCAATAATCTAACAGAAAATAGACCAAAAATATAAACAGACAAGTTATAGAAGAAATGGAAAGTTCTAAAAATATGCAAAAGGATGATTACCTCATTAGAAATTGAGAAAACATAAATTTTTAAAAAATGAAATTCCTTTTTAACCCATCAAATCAGTCTACATTAGTAAATCTGAAAATATCAAATGCTGGGGCACAGCTGCCCCTGTGGCTATAGCTGCTGACACCCAGAGGTCTTTTCTCTGGGGACTGCTGCTGCTGTTGACGCTGTTGGAGTTGCTGTTGCCTGGAGGTCTACTGACCTTGACACAGCTTTGGGTGCCTGGCTGCCATCTACACTGCTTCCACCACTGTTGCTACCGCCAACAAGGAAGCCACCAAAGCTGCTGCCCCTCTCTGGAGGTCACCTGGAGGTCTTCTCTCTGGGTGTTGCTGCAGCTGTAGCAACAGCCATGCCACCTCTGCTGCTGCTGACCCCCTACCTACTGCCACCAACTGCTGCTACTACCACTTCCACCACAGCCCAGAGATCCACTGCCAAGGAGATTCCAGGTTTGGTTGCATTCAGCCACATCCATTTTGAGACATCAGCCAGAGCCTGGGGTTTGTTTGGGGTGCCAGTGGGTTTGCTGCTACTGCCATCTTGAGGCACAGCCGTGCCTGTCTGGGGATACCAGCCAGGACCTGGAGGTTCAGTGTTGGGGTTACTATGGGTTTGGCTGCACCTGGGGTCTTCCTCCTGGGAGTAAGGGTTGCCAGCAGTTACTGTCTCTCAGGTTTGCTCATCCCTGGTGGTATCTCTCCAAATTCCAGTGGCAATGAGATCTTGGAATTGCAATGTGGCTGAACCCAGGGCATCGGAGGCCCAGACTGGTGAGACAGTGACTGGGTGCATATGCCAGGGCCCTTCTGGGTCAGGCAGTCTTGTAGGAAGTCAGAAACAGGGCTGAGAAGCTCTTGGATTCTGGCAGAGACCGTTGTTCAATTTCCCACCAAGATTCATTTTATTTTTATTTTTTTCTTCTCTGGAGCAGGGTGTTTTCTGTGCATCAGTTTGTTTAAGATAGTGATATGTGCATGTTTTTTTGCAGTTCTTATTTTTTGTTTTTTTCTCTTTATATGTATTTTTCCTCTTGCTTATCTGTCTTCCTAGATTCCCTTTCTGCTTTTTCTCCACCTAACAGCCAATCTTTGTTAGTTTGTCTTCCACATTTGCTGTGGATTTTTGCTTCTGTCTTCTCTCTTTCTCCCTCATGAACACCATGTCCTACACTACTTCTGTTCTTTCTCTGACCACTATTTGAGATTGTGAATCTGTTTGGCAAATTTTCTTTTTATATTGTGGACAGTAATTGAACTTATCATTGCTGTTTATAATGAGAGGGCAGTGGATGCCTTGATGGGAGCTAATAGATTTGAGGCTATGTATTGTTTGCGATGGGTGCTGTTGGTATTGGTCTCCCTCTTAAAGGTGGGATACAGAAATCTTCAGGGACAATATAGATCTACAGGGTAGAATCTATACTGCCTCATATCCATACAACTAGAATGGGAAAACACACAAGCAACATGAAAAACAAGGGACCAAAATGCCACAAACAAACCAAGATGCCCCAATAAGAGAAGCCACTGACAACACAATAGAAGAAATGTCCAAGAAGGAGTTTAGAATGTCCATTATTAATCTGATTATGAAGTAAAGGATGGAATAGAGAGTGAAATCAAAGGGAAAATACAAGAAGTGAAAGATCACTTAAATAAAGAGATGGAGATTGTGGGGAAAAAAAACACAGAAAACCTCAAAATGAAGGAACCAATAAATCAAATTACAAATTCAATGGAAGGCATCACCAACAGACTAGACCATTTGGAAAACAGAACCTCAGACAATGAAGACAAACTATTTAATATTTAAAATAAAGTTGACCATGCAGAGAATATGGTAAGAATCCATGAACAGAACTTCCAAGAATTGTAGGATAACATGAAAAGACCAAATTTAAGAGTTATTGGAATAGAAGAAGGAGCAGAGATACAAACCAAAGGCATGCACAATCTTTTCAATGACATAATATTAGAATATTTCCCAAACCTAAATAATGAAATGGAAAATAAAATACAGGAGTCTTACAAGACCCCAACTGCACAAAACTATAGCAGCCACACACCAAGACACATTATAAATGAAAATGAAAAAACAATACAGGATAAGGATAAAATCTTAAAGGATGTGAGAGAAAAATAAAAGTAAATCACATATAGGAGAAAACCAATACGGATCTCAACTGATTTCTCAGTCCAGACCCTCAAATCTAGGAGGTCATGGAACAACACATTTCAAGCCTGAAAGAAAATGTATGACAACTGAGAATTTTATATACTGCAACATGAAGTTTCAGATTTGAAGATGAAATAAAAACCTTCCGTGATAAACAAAAGTTAAAAGAACTCACAATTAGAAAGCCTGCAGTAGAGAACATTCTCAACAGAATATTCCATGAGGATGAAGTGAAAAGAAAAAAGTGAAAACCAGCAAATGGAGGAACTACACTAAAGGAATAGTCGAAAGAGAAACTAAATCAAATTAAAAGCCAGAAATAAACCAAAATGACTGGGAATACAAGTCATATCTCAGTAATAACCTTGAATATTAATGGCCTAAACTCATCAATCAAAAGACTTGCAGATGGATTAAAAGATGAGACCCAACAATATGCTGTCTCTAAGAGACTCACCCCATAGGCAAAGACATTCACAGACTGAAGGTCAAAGGATGTGAAAAAACATATCACTAATGTGAATTGTGTAAGCAAATCAACAACAAAAACAGTAGAAAACAGGAAATAATTATAATCAGAGCTGAAATCAATGAAAGTGAAACAAAATGAACAATTGAAAAAATTGACAAAACAAAAAGTTGATTTTTTGAAAAAAATCAATAAAATTGATAAACCCCTAGCCACACTAATGAAGAGAAAAAGAGAGAAAACCCAAATTACTAAAAATATATAATGTGAAAAGGGAAATATCACAACAGACACAACTAAAATACAGATGATAATTAGAAACTTATGAAAATTGATACTCCAATAAAATAGAAAATATTGAGGACATTGACAAATTTCTAGAGACAGATGACTCACCTAAACTGAATCAGAAGATCATAGATTATTTAAACAGAACAATTTCAGGTAATGAAATAGAAAACACCATTAAAAGCCTACCAATTAAGAAAATCCCAGGACCAGACAGATTCTCGGGGAGTTCTACAACACATTCAAAGAAAAATTAATAGCAATACTCCTCAAATTACTCCATGAAATAGAAAAGGAGGGAATCCTCCCAAACTCATTGTATGAAGCTAGTATCATTCTGATACCAACAACAGAAAAAGACATGTCAAGGAAGGAAAACTTCAGATCAATATCTCTGATCAACATAGATGCAAAAATTCTCAATAAAATTCTGTCAACTCGCATACAAAAACATATTAAAAAGATAGTGCACCATGATCCCAGGGATGCAGGGATGATTTTCAACATATGGAAATCAATAAATGTAATTAATCGTATCAATAGACTTAAAAACAAAAACCATATGATCATCTCAATAGATGCATGCAAAGCATTTGACAAAATACAGCACTTCTCCATGTTCAAAACACTAGAAAACCTAGGGATAGTAGGAACATACATCAACATCTTAAAAGCCATACATGCTAAACCCAAGGCAACATAATTCTAAACAGAGAAAAACTGAAAGCATTTCCTCTAAAAAGTGGAAAAATACAAGGATGCCTTCTTTCATTACTTTTATTCAACATTTTCCTTGAAACTCTAGCCAGAGCAATTAGAAGAAATCAAAGGGATACAAATAGGTAAAGAAAAACTCAAGCTATCACTATTTGCTGATGATATGATTCTATATTTGGAAGATCCAAATTCCACCAAAAACCTTCTAGAACTAATAAAAAATTCAGCAAAGTAGCAGGATATAAAATCAATACCCGTAAATCAAACACATTCCTATACATCAGTAATAAATCCACTGAAAGAAATATTAGGAAAACTACCCCATTTACAATAGCCTCCAAAAAAATTAATTACTTAGGAATCAATCTAAGAAAAGAGGTGAAAGACCTCTACAATGATAACTACAGAACACTAAAAAAAGAAATTGGAGAAGACCTTAGAAGATAGAAAGACCTCCCATGCTCCTAGATAGGCAGAATTAATATTGTTAAAATGGCCATACAACCAAAAGCATTATATGAATTTAATGCAATTCCTATTAAAATCCCAATGATGTTTTTACAGATGTAGTAAAAACAATCATGAAATTCTTTTGGAAAAATAAGAGACCCAGAATAGCCAACACAATCCTTAGCAGAAAAGTGAAGCAGGAGGCAATCACAATACCAGCCAGATCTTAAAGTATACTTCAGAGCTACAGTAATAAAAACAGCATGGTATTGGCACCAAAACAGCTATGTACACCAATGGTACAAAATAGAAGACACAGAGAGAAATCCACATATATAAGGGTATCTCATATTGACAAAGGTGCCAAAAACATTCACTGGAGAAAAGAAAGCTTATTCAACAAATGGTGCTGGGAAAAAAGCCACAAGTAACAAAATGAACTTAGACCCTTATCTCTCACTCTGTGTGAAACCCAGCTCATGGTGGATCAAAGACTTAGGCACTAGAAGTGAGACCCTGTGATCACTAGAAGAAAAAGTAGGCCCAAATCTTCACCATGACAGCCTAGGACCTGACTTCCGTAACAAGACCCCTTAAGCACAAGAAGTCAAATCAAGAATCAATAAATGGGAGGGACTCAAACTAAAAACCTTATTTTCAGCAAACAAAACCATCAATAATGTAAAGAAAGAACCTACATAGTGAGAGAAAATCTTTACCACAAGCACCTCAGATAAAGCATTAATCTCTAGCATATATAAAAAACTCAAAAAACTTGACACCAAAAAGACAAATAACCCAATTAATAAATGGGTGAAGGAACTAAATAGGCACTTCACAGAAGTTGATAAAATTGATCAACAAATATATGAAAAAATGTTCCACATCTCTAGGAATTTGAGAAATGCAAATTAAACTACTCTTTCATCTCATTCCAATCAGAATGGTGATTATCATTTGTGTTCAATGAATCAATAAGTAAAAAAAAAAAAGAATACAAGCAACAATGAATATTGGCAAGGATGTGGGGAAAAAGGTACTCTCATACATTGCTGGTGGGAATGCAAATTGGTGCAACCATTATGGAAAGCAGTATAGAGATTCCTCAGAAAACTTGGAATGGAACCACCATTTAACCCAGTTATCCCACTCCTTGATTTATACCCAAAGGACTTAAAATCAACATACTACAGTGACACAGCCACATCAATGTTTATAGCAGTTCAATTCACAATAGCTAAACTATGGAACAAATGATGGTTGAAGACCATCTAGGTACACACACACGATGGAATATTTCTCAGCTTTAAAGAAGGATGAAATTCTGGCATTTGCTGGTAAATGATGCAGTTAGAGAGTTTCATGCTAAGTGAAATATGCCAAACCCAAAAAACCAAAGGCCAAATGTTTTCTCTGATATGTGGAAGCTAATTCATCCTAAGGGGCAGGGATAGGGAAGAATAGAGTTACCTTGTTACCTTATATTAGGTAGAGGGGTGTGAAGGGAGGGGGAGTGGTGTGGGAGAAGGAAAGATAGTTGGGTGAAACAGACATCATTACCTCATGTACACGTATGACTGCATGACCCATGTAATCCTGCAATATGTATAATCACAAAAATGAAAGCTTATAATCTATTTATGTATGATCTATCAAAATGTATAAATGCATTCTATTGTCATGTACAACTAATTAGAACAAATAAAATTTAAAGCTTAAAATATAAAATAAAATAAAACTCTGGGAATTATATGGCAAAGAGTGAATTTGAATATTGCTGGTGAACATGTAAAATAAAAGAGCCTCTTTAGGGAACTTGACAATGAAATAAATATATAGATGTTTATAACATGTGACTGTTATTCCATGTTTATGTATTCTTCTTGCACATATCTTGCACATTTCGTAAGGAGACATACTCAAAGATATTCACTATAGCACTATTCATTTGTAACAGCAAAATAAACAACTAGGGTTGGGGATGTAGCTCAGTGGTAAAGTGCTTGCCTAGCATGTGCCGAGCCCTGTGGTTCAGTCCCCCATACTAAAATAAGAAAAGAAAAGAAACAAACAAAAGCCTTAAATCATTTAACTCAGAAGTATGGATCAATTGTGGCTATTATATAGTACAACAGTATACTATTCACCATTTAAATAAATGCAGTAGAGGGGTCAATATTATATCTGGTAAACATCCAAAACTGTGTCTAGTCAAAAGAACCAGAATTATTACACAAAACAATAGTACATTTTAATATAACACAGGGATGATAAAAATATGAACTCATACATGGGAATAATATCCATTGATTTTAGAAGCATAGTTACTTCTAGGAGAAAGGAGAAGGAGAAAAGAGATTTACTACATTTATAATGTTACATTTATCAAAATCACAAAAAGAAAGGAAGATCTAAAGGATGACAAAGTGTTAACTTGTGCTTTTAGTGATGGGTCTTTAAATTCCCCTAATTTAAAATTTACTTTTTCTTTTAATTCCTTAGGAATTTTAGTACAAAACATAAAGAGGCAACATAATGTCTTTTTTTTCCAAGAGGTTAACATGTTGTTCCACCATAATTTATTGAGTAAGTCATTCCTTTCCTTTCTGATTTCAAATGCTATCTTTTCCAAAAATAAATTCCTATATGCTTAGTTTTATTTGGGGGCTTCTGTTTCACTTTCACAGATCTATATCTTTTCTCTGGGGATAGCTACCATTGCTTTGACAATTGTAGTTTTATGATATTCTTCAATTAGGACAAATCTCTATTGAATTTTCTCCTTTTACAGTTTTATATGGCTTCGTTTACACCCAGTGACTTTTATTTTTGTCTTTTTTTCATTATTTGTTCTATTTATGATTTTTTTTACACATTTTTGGTTCAATTGAGAATTCTCTTGCTATCTTTTTCCTTCTTTCCTTAGTAATTTTCAAATCATTCATTCTAGCTTCATACTATCACTAGTTATATTTCAATTTTAAAAAAGAATTTGATAAATTAGGCATGAGTAGGTTGCATATCAATGATGCTAGTAACTCCTTTTGAGACAACCACTTATTACTAACCTATTCTGATAGTACAGAATATACATAGTTGTGGAGCATAACCAAGGGAAGGGAAGCTGTCTCATTCACTGTCGTCATGTAGCCAGGCTCTTGTGGCTTAGCAGGACTACACAACAGTTTAGTGTGAATTTTACTGGCTGTCATGACATATCCAAGGTTATAGAGATTACATGGGGATGAGTTAGGGTTAAAATGTTCAACCACTTGGATACTTTACTTCAGAGCCATACTCCATGTTTTATATATTGCTTTCTCTAAGCCCAATCTGATTCCCTACATTGAGTAAGAAACATTGGAGTTCCAAGACTACTTTTCACTGTGTGACTTTGAACATGTGTTTTCATCTTTTTGAGTCTGTTTTCCCCATCTATAAATAGGAAAATCATGGGTATCTGATAGAGTGGTTGTTGGAATTAAATATAATTGTTATGATAATGTGTTCATGAAACAATAAATATTACACATATATATGTATATGGTGATGTGTCTATATATATGGACATAGATACACATATATGTATACACATAAATATGCATATATAAAAAAATATATTCATATACAAAATGTTATATATATTACATATATATGGATGAAATTATATATATTCACATACATAAAATTAAGTCTCCTGCCCATGTAAATCTACAAGTTACCACCCAAATTCCTCAAAGAATGTCAGATAATCCAGTGACTGATGTGTCGAAAACATGAAGTTTGGAGTATAGAGAATCAGTATGTGAAAAAGAAGTCCTCATCTATTATAACTGATGTTCAGGAGAGACAGGGAACCAACAAAGTTTGTTAATCAACTGCACCTGTGTCTTGTTATTGGAAATTGTCAAAATCTTCACACTGACATTGTAGTCTGACAGACATAATAAAGCAATGCCTTGCAGATTGCATATTAGAAGATTCTACTTCCTTACTGTAAACCTGTGAGAAGGCAGCCAAAAGGGGTTGAAGGGGAATGGAGCAGAACATTCTCATCAAGAGAAGTTTAGCATATCAAACAAGGGTATTAGCAAAATGATGGAAGAAAAATAAGATCTTTCGGGGAGACCCATTTTTCTCCCTACTCAGAATAAATATCCACCAAAATATAAACCAAAAAATGCTTTTCTTTTTCTCATTCTGACAGCATTTCCTGCCAAGTTTTGTTCTAAATTTCATTCATTAATTCAATAAATGCTAATCTAATTATTTCATTCAAAAAACAGTTATTGGATTCCTATTCTGCTATGTGCTGGGATAACAGAAATGAATAAGAATGGGCCCTTTGCCCTTAGGTGGGGAAGATAAACGTGTAAAACACATACAAACACATGTGTATACCTTCTGCTCACATGATGAAATGTTGAGGTAGAGTCTACAATGGAGGAAAACTGAATAAGGACTGGCCAGGTAGAAGGGAAAATACATAAGACATTCCAGTGACAGGGAGGACAGAACCAAGACTGATTGATTTGTGAAATTATTAGCTGTTTCTTATGACTAGAAGACAGGATTCTCTGTATTTTCCTAAGAATATATAGGCTGGGTAGGGCAAGAGATCAGACTATGGCATTAAAAGACATGTGAGTCACGGTAATAAGTTGTGTCCTTCACTGAAAACAATATGAAGGGACTATTGAAAGGTTTTTAACTATGTATGTGAAAGGTTCAGATCTATGTTTTATAAAAAGCATTTAAGACTGTATTGAATAACTGTTCTAGGATCTACACTGGTCTCTGCAGAGTCAAATGGTAAGTGTAAACTCTACTATCAAGAAGCTGATAAGGCTGGAGTTGTGGCTCAGTGGTAGAGCACTTGCCTGGCATGTGTGAGGCCCTGGGTTTGATACTCAACACCACATATGAATAAATAAAATTTAAAAAATCTTTTGACAACTAAAAAAATATACATTTAAAAAAACTCATAGTCTTATGAAGAAAACATGCAAAGATCTGCAAATCTTGCATGATCAATTTGAAAATGGAGGAACTCTTTGGAGTTTGGGTATAATTCACAGGGGAGAGCACTCACATCTACATGAATGGGTATGAGAATACTTTCTTTTGAGCCAATTCCTAAAAGATGAAGTGCAGTTCTATGGTCAATCCCCTCAGAGTTCAGTAACATGATGCCCTAATTTCCCTTCCTAGTTGTTACCATGTTTGATTTATAAACTAACTAGGATCCAGAGCCAAGTCCTTTACTTCTTTTGTAACTCCAAAGTAGCTATTTGTGGGTTTGGGGAGAGCACATGTTAAATAAAACCTGTTTCAGACACATAAAGCCAGATGTTAAGATGGAAAAGGCTTAGTTGATGAAGGTAAAAATATGAGGAGTCAAACTGACTTCCTGTTCTCCTCCCCTTCCAGGGTGATGGCAAGATCAAGGAGAATAAATAAATACCATCTAAATGAGTCCAATCTTAGGCCAATCTGAAATACACCAAGAGAATGAATCTTCGCTTCTACTGACTCCATGTTTCTACTACCTAGAGCTGCTATAGACTTAATAGGATATACAGGGCAATAAGTCTATACAGTTGTCTATTAAATGAGCTACTTATCATTCATAAGGGAAAAATTCAGTTTTCTCAGAGTGCTTCTGAAATTCTCCAACTGGAATGTAAAAATTTGGAAGACAAAACCAAAAATCTCTCCACATTTTACTGATTTAGGACCTTCCTTGAGGGGATCTTAATCCTGCATGATACCTCAGTGTTATACACTTCTAATCTCCATTATTCTTGAAATTCTATTTCCCTGTACTATTATTTTATTATAATAATAGGAATAATTTTGATTCCCGGGTTTTGTTGTTTAATGTTAGCACAGTTTGTTCATGATACGTTTAATGGCATTCTATTTTCTTACAAATACAAATCCTACATTTTAAATTTAAAATTGTTCACAATTATTCTGTTCACTCTGTATCCAGGTTTTTTTGTACTGCGATTATCACTGTTCCTCACATCAAAGTGAGCTTCTGGAATCTGAAGTGATTTTGTGTCGCATAACCCAATAGAAATTGATCAAAGTCACAAAATGCCAATTCTGGGTAAAGATATCAAGTTTTCTCTTGATCAAATCCAAGGTAGGTCAACTGAGGATAAAAGACCACAGAGAACCAGTTGATTCAGCTGAAGACACCATAGGCCAGTTTATAATCAGTTAACTCACAAACATATCAAAGAACCCAGACGAGATCAGCAGAGTTGATCCAGAGCTGATCATACATTCAGAAGAACCACTCAGGTGACTCATGGACTCATGAGAACTAATAAAAGCTTATTGTATTCAATCATTGAATTTGGGGGGTTGCTTGTTATTTAGCAATAGCCAAATAACACAGTATTTCATGCTCCAGAAGACAAGCTATGCAAAAAAGCAGAGAAAAAAAAAGAGAGCCAAAGAGAGAAAAACTTTGAAAGAAGATAAAGAACTGGAAAGAAATAAAAAGTAAGAAAAGGATTTTCTTCTCATTTTGCTTATAATTCCAAGGTTTGATATTAAAGTGACTTGGTTGTTTCACTATCTTCATAATTTTATATGTCTGTATTTTCTTTCTTTACACTTTATTTCAATTGCTGTCTTTTAAAATTTTTATTTGTTCTTTATGAATATGAATATACATGAAAGTAGAGTACATTTTGACATATTTATACAAACATGGAGTATATCTTATTCTAATTAGAATCTCAATGTTGTGGTTGCACATGATTGGAGAGTCATTGTGGTATATTCATATATACAAAGGAAATTTATGTTAGGTTCATTCCACTACCTTTCCTATTCTTATCCCACCTCCCTTACCTTTAGTCCCCTTTGTCTAATCCACTGAACTTCTATTCTCTTCAACCTCCCTTATGTGTTAGAATCCATATATCAGAGAACATTTGACCTTTGGATTTGGGGGATTGGCTTCTTTCACTTAGTATGATAGTTTCTTAAACATTAAGTCTACCTATTTTTAAAATAACACTTGAACTTTATCATACTAAAACATATTTCTCAACTTTTCTCCTCTAAATTTTATACTCCAATTTTTGGTAATGAGGAAAAGATCAGTTCCTATCTCTAAAAATTCGGCAGTTTGGGCTTCATGGGTGGTAACTTGAATATATTACAAAGCAATGCCAACTTCTTTCTTTTCACCTATCTGGAATATGAGAAGTTTAAATAAAGCTATAGTTTTAGGTAGTAGAAACCTGAATTCAAGCCTTTCTCCACCATTTCCTATCTTTGTAAACTTTAGTGTATTATTTTTCGTTAGTTGATTCATACATGAAATAAAAATAGTAATAGTTTACTGGTCATAAACTTAAATCTTTAGCTACCTAACTAAAGCAAGTCCTCACCTTAGAGCTCTTTTAGCTACAAGATCCATGTTTCCTATGATTCTGTTTTTATTAAATAATACATCCAAATCCTTGCAAAATCTCATTTAACAATCACAACAGCATAGTTAGAATAGTATTAATATTTCCATTTTACAGAAGAGGAAACTGAAACTCTCACAGAAATAAGTAGATTGCTTAAGGGTACAATGCTGTTGAAAGGAAGAACCAGCATACAAAACTGGGTTTATTTGACTTCAAATATAGAGTGTTATACTATGAGACACACCATGTGTCTCCGGAGCTACTGTAAGATAGACGTCTAGGTTCAGTCTCAGACCAATATCAGGGCTATAATCAGGCCCATATTTAATTTAATAGCTAGAGTCAAGGCTCAAAGATAATGGTTCAGTCTGGAGCTAGGTTTAGGATTCATTCTGAGGAAGGAATCACTCATTTCACAATTATATGACGATACAATGAATAATTAAAAAATATTTTAAAATTTGCAAAATCAAATATACAAGTTCTTAAAAGTTGACATACTATTGTCCTAATTGTATTTATACCATTATGCTGCTAAACTGACATGTTTTCCACCATTAATACAAAGCTCAGGATGAATTCTTATAAACTTCAAATTATTAGAATCTACATTCATGAATTATTAGGAAAGTTGGAACTCTGAGAGTTGGAGTAGATCAATTGAAGAAGGAAAAAGCAGGTGTATCTTGCCATTGAAAAAAGAAGATAAAATATTTCCTTATTAAAGGCTGCTCTCTCCTATGTATTTCACAGAATACTAAGATTGTGCCTTTGTTTAAAGATAATCACATTTTTCTCAGAGTAGTTCACTAGGGCTTTACCATGGGCATGAATTTTTCATGACTCATTGATTGAAAAGACAATGCCAGTAGAGAATAATACACGAATAGGGACCTGTCCTACAAGGTAGAGTTAAATTACTCCAAGGGTTAGAAAGACAAAGCCAGGTGGGGCCTTCAAGTCAGCAAGTAAATTGACAATTACAAATCTGTTGAAAAATGAGAAAAATCAATAAGGAAAAGGTTGACTTGTACTAAAAAGTACTATTTGCTTTATTGAACACTACTCAGTGTATTCTGGAAACCAAAAGAGAACGCACTATAGAAAAATGCTTCTCTTTAGGTAAGGTTTCAAGAAAGTTAGAATGGGTAGAAAGTTGAACTGGGAAAGAAGAGAACTGCCTTCTCTTCCTAGGTATGCCACTGAGTTATTATTTGATCTTAGAAAGATTATTTTCTCTCTCTGATCCTCTGTTTTCCCATTTCGAAAATGGAAATAGCTAATTCCCACACTATCCTTCTCAGAAGAGACTGGGCAGATTCCATATCAAAAGAAGAAGGAAAAAGCAGGTGTATCTTGCCATTGAAAAAAGAAGATAA